>JANSTT010016889.1:0-19415 GCA_026745375.1 Platyura marginata | reverse complement strand
TTTTTTAAATTAAATGGGGTTTTCCCCCCCCCTACTTCCCTTTTTTTTTTTTTTTTTTTTTTTTTTTTTTTTTTTTTTTTTTTTTTTTTTTTTTTATTATATATATATATATACATATACATATATATACATATATATATATAGTTCAAATTATTATATTAAAATACTAATTTTATTTTTAACATGTGTTATACTCGTATGTAAATAACAAACATTTATATTGAATTTATAATTTAAATGTAACATTTTTACTATTTCTCATTTCTGTTGAAATATTTTCTTTTAATACGTAAGCCGGTTTCAATCTGTCAATTGAAATTACCATTTCTTTTCCTTCCACAGATAATTTAAAAAATTTTTTATCCTTCTTTATGACCTCGTATGGTCCTTTGTACGGTGGATGAAGACTACTTTTTAGTAGTACTTCTTTTAGAAAAACGTGACTACAGGTGTCTAATTCTTGAGGTACGAAGATATGGTTTTGTTTTCTAATACGTTGATTTTGCGGTCGTGATTCTAAAATTCCATTTCTAATTTGTTGGGCTACTTTAGAATTAATTACCGGGGGTTCAGATTTTTGGTCGACAATAAATTCGCCTGGTAATCTCAAAGCCTGTCCATATAATAACTGGGCAGAAGAGATTCCAAAATCTTCTTTTATGGCAGAGCGTATACCTAACAGTATCCAGGGTAACTGTTGATGCCAGTTTTTTTGATTTCCGCTGGCTCGTAAAGCAGACTTTAAATGGCGGTGAAACCTTTCAACCATACCATTCGATTGTGGATGGTACGTTGTCGTGTGAATCCGATGGTTTCCTAATAGAGTTGAAAGTTCTTTAAATAAATGAGATTCGAATTGTGTACCTTGATCGGTAGTGACTTTTTCTGGGACACCAAATCGAGAAACCCAATTTTCAATAAATTTGTTAGCAATCGTTGAAGCAAACATATTTCTTATTGGTATGGCCTCAACCCAACGTGAAAATCGGTCGATTATTGTAAGTATATATGTGAAACCGTTTGATTGTGGAAGTGGACCTACTATGTCCATATGTATATGTTCGAATCTACCAGTTGGAACTTTAAATGTACCAAATTTTGACTTAGTGTGTCGATTGACTTTGGATAATTGACAGGGTATACAGGTTTTCGCCCATTTATTTATGTCTATATTCATTTTAGGCCAGAAATATTTTGAAGTTATTAATTTCCTAGAGCAACGAATGCTGGGATGAGATAGGCCGTGAATAATATTGAATATAGTTTTTCTTATACAATATGGAATGTATGGGCGATTTTTTTTTGTAGAAACTTCACACCATATTTCTATGTCTTCCACTGGAACTAATATATTTTTTAATTCAAAACTGAGCTTTTTGGAATTTTCTGATATTAAGCTTTTTAGCTCATCGTCAATTTTTTGTTTTTCATAAATGGTCTGAAGATCAATTTTGTTATTGTCGGTAATGTTTATGCTTCCGACTTCGGATCTTGATAAAGTATCCGCAACAACGTTTTGGCTCCCTTTTACGTATCGAATGTCGCACGTAAATTGAGAGATTAAATCTAAATGGCGAATTTGTCTCGGTGATTTCTCACTTTTTGCAAAAATGGCTGTGGTTAATGGTTTGTGGTCTGTGAAAATTATACAGTTTCTTCCTTCTATGAAAAATCTAAAATGTTTAACGGCAGAATACATGGCTAAAAGTTCTTTGTCGAAAACGGAATAATTTTGTTCTGCGGAAGATAATTTACGTGAAAAGAAACCTAGTGGTTCCCATTGACTATCTTTATTAGATTGTTGTAAAACAGCTCCTAATGCATAATTTGAAGCATCTGAGGCGATGCTATATTCTGCATTGGGTGAAGGATGATTCAACAGAGTAAAATTCGCTAATTTATTTTTTAAGTTAGTGAATGCTTCGTTGCATTCGTTAGGCCAAAAGAATATAACAGGTTTTTTATTTTTATTCATTAAGGTTAAATGTTCATATAAAATTTTAGAGATTTCGGCCATGTTAGGAATAAACCTATGATAAAAATTTATCATGCCGAGGAATCTTTGTAAATGCTTAATGGAAATCGGCTTTGGAAAATTTAATAGGGCCTGAACTTTTTCTTTGGTGGGTGCTAGACCCTTGGTGTTTACTTCGCAGCCCAAAAATTCTACGGACGAAACGCCTAAATTGCATTTTGAAGGATTAATTGTTATGCCGTTTTCACATAATCTTTTTAATACGATTCGCAAATGCTCTTTATGTTCAATAGGTGTTTTGCTACTGATTAAGATATCGTCAACGTATGTAAATACGAAATCCAAATCACCCAGGATGTGGTTTATGAAACGTTGAAAAGTTTGCCCACCATTTCGGACGCCGAAAGGCATTCGGGTAAATTCGAATAGTCCGAAAGGGGTGATAACCGCCGTTTTATAAACATCCTCTTCAGCAATTGGGATCTGGTGGTAAGCACGAATAAGATCAATTGTCGAAAAGATTGTACACCCATGAAGGTTGTTGGCAAAATCTTGAATGTGGGGAATGGGATATCTGTCGGCGGTAGTAACAGCGTTAAGCTGGCGATAGTCCCCACAGGGTCTCCAATCTGTGGAATTTTTCTTTGGAACCATATGTAACGGTGAGGCTACCGGTGAAGAAGACGGTCTACATATACCTAGTTCCATCATTTTTGAAAATTCTTGTTTTGCCCTTTTTAGTTTTTCTGGGTTCAGGCGTCTTGCACGACATGTGGGTAATTTTCCATTAGTATGGATGTAATGTTGAACATTATGTTTGACGGGTAAATTGAAATTGGCTGGTTCTTTAACGGATGGAAATTCTTTTAATATTTTTTGAAATTCATTTGGGACTTCAACTAAATTAAAAATTGTGTTTTGTGTATTTTTTACAAAACAAGAAATAAACTGTTGACTACTCTTGTCTATCAGTTTACGTTGGCGTAAATCTAAACTTAAATTAAATTTATATAAAAAATCAGCTCCGAGAATCGCATGTTCCACCGCAGCTATAATGAAATTATAAGTAAATTTTTTATTAAATCCGAAATCGACGGTTATTTTTTTATAACCAAAAGTATTAATAGTAGCTCCATTTGCAGCCGATAAAGTTAGGTTAGCTTGCACTTTATTTTTCTTAAAATTAAATTTCGGTAAAACTGAGATTTCGGCTCCTGAGTCGATTAAAAAACGAATGTTATTTTTTTTATCAAAAATAAATAAACGGTGAGAGATAGAACCCACCTCCGGTACCGTAAGCGGGGTGGCACTCTTTAGTTTTTTTGTTCTGAGAAAGACATCGATCCTTTAAAAAATTTGCATTTTGGATCGCATTTGGTTGCCTTATTTCCATAACGCATATGGTACCAACATATATTGTTTTGTTCTGACGGTTTAAATTTATCTTTTGGAAATCGATTTTTGGACTGGGATCTATTGTTGTTATATTGGTAATTTTGTTGTCGTTCTGTATTACGACTTTGTCTCTTTTCGAGATTTTTTATACGATCAGATAAATCGACTAATAATTGTTTGACATCATTAAAACTGTCATGCTGTATTGCAGAAATATTTGGACGGTCTGAACAATCGAAAATTTTATCTGCAATTTTAAAAATTTCTATCTGTTCATGCCTACTTTCAATGCCGATAATGACAGATTGAATAGATTGCGGAAGTTTATTGAGCCAAAGTTTGTATAATAAAGACTTATTAATTAGGCTATTATTCCCCGCCAGTGTCTCCATTTGGCGAAAAAGCTCTGAGGGCTTTAAGTCTCCTAATTCTACTTTATGTAGTAATGAATCTAGGCGGCGTTCTTCTGTATCTTGACAACGCGAAATCAGAAGGCTTTTAATATTGTCGTATCTTCCTTGTTCGGGAGGGTTTATAAGGGCATCCGCGACGATCTCCATAGTTTCTGCTGGTAAGGATGAAACTAAATAATCGTATTTAGTTTGACTTGATGTGATTCCTTTCAGACGAAATTGAGTTTCGACTTGCAGGAACCATAATTCTGGTCGGTTTGACCAAAAAGGTGGGATTTTCATGGCTGCAGATAATTGAAATGACCCATTATTTGTAGCTGGATTAGAATTTTCAGAATTGGCAGCATTAGAACTCCCTGAATTTCCAGGGTTGGCATTATTATTTGAGGTATTTGCATTTGCGTCCTCGCCTGCCATTTTAAATTTAAATTGAAAAATTTTGAATTATTTTAATTTGATATTAACAAGCCAAAACAAATTTTTTAAAATATTTTTTTTTTTTTTTCTTATTGTGGAATGAAAATTTTAATTTTGGTTTGTATAGCGTACGTATGAATTTAGGTAATTTGTTACTACATATATATATATATAAAAAAAATCAATTTGGATCAAATTTAAAATGTCAAAAATGTTTGTGTACTTACACTAGTTTGAGTTTGAGTACCATTCACCATATCTCTTGATATGTAATTTCAATATTATTTTAAATAATGACTTAAAACTAAATGTATTGTTGTTGTTTGAAAAGTAAATATATATAACTGAAATTATAAGGTAATCGCTTTTAAAAAAACAAACAAAAATATATATATGAATACTTGATTGGTGAATCCAGTGACCAAGAAAGAGATACACGTACTTCCAGCTGATTTATCAGATGCGATAGTAGTGATTGACCAAAAAACGCATTTGAGGAAAATATATGACCAAAGCTTTTTATATCGTATGTTAGAGCAGTCTCACGTACAGTAGTTATTGACCAAAAAAAAAATGCATTAGAGGAAGATATATGACCAAAGCTTTTTATATCGTATGTGAGAGCAGTCTCACGCACAGTAGTGATTGACCAAAAATTGCATTAGAGGAAGATATACGACGCTTTTTGTATATCAGTTATCGCCACTTGAAAGAATAATGCCACAGGAAACTTACAAGAATGTTGTTTGTAGGTTGCATGCATGTTACGTGTGATGTTGCATGTGAATTTTGTTGCTCGATTTTTGTGTAAGCTTTATGTTATGTTTTGTGAGTTTTGTCGTATGAACTTTTTTTGTTGCATGATACAATTGTGATTTTATGTGCTACGAGACGCTTGTTACTTCTTTGCATGTGGGTAGGATTCACTTTGCTTTGTAATTACCGTTAAGTTTGCTTTAGCACATGGTTTAAATTCTTTTTCTTTGTACCACTTAATTTCTTTATTTCTTAATTTTTTGTATATATTATTTTTGTGTAAAACGTTTAATTTGATTGATACAATTTTACTGTTAATTTTATAACTGCACCTTGTTAAATTTCTTTTATTTTTTTATCACTTTATAAAACGTTTGTTTAACACATTGAAATATGATGGAAATCTTATTACTTTAAAATTTAATATTTAAAATTTTAATTCTGTTGCGTGTTAAATAGGGGTCACCATTTATAGTATTAAACTACCGTTATATATTTTAATATAATTTTATATTTAATGTGATACCAAACTCACTAGCAGCTTATCGAGAGTGAGTTCTTTTCTCCTCTTACATTGACTTAAAAACTAATTACAATTTTCTATGTATGTACTATGTATGTGTAATAATATATAATATAATATAATTACTAATATTATTATAAATGAACAGGGTGATACCGCCACACTTACTTACAAATTCATGGGAATATTTCTTGTTAATTAACATAAAAACATAGTCCAATCAAAATCAGCAAATATCTCATGTAAGCATAACATAGAACACAATATTGGTAAACATGCGATACCATGCTATGTTTATTATTGGAACAGTTCAATATCCTGAAGCCGTTGTGGTTAAGGTAACGTAATTATTGTTCAGTTTCTTGTCATTAATATAGTCGTCTTCAAATTTACCTTGACTATTTGTCAGGCTGTGGGCTTGAGTTAAACCATAGAGAAAGTAACTAATATAAGAGATTCTTGTCATTATGAAATAAATAAAACTCTTTCAGAAAATACAATTTCTCATTAAAAAAATGCATGTATTGTTTTTGTGATTTTATGGCTCTAACAACAATTTTTTATTAAACCTGCAAATAGGTACAACCCCTCGTTTAATTTGAGATAAGTCACGAGGCTAAATTTTGAACAAATCCATATACATATATTATGTTTTATGACATAAAGTACACAAAATTGTAATAAGAGTAGACAGCATGACAGTTTTTCTAAGCCAAACGATTATACAAGAAGAGTAAGAAAATCGACATTCTAAATTTCTGAAAAAATTTCATAAAAAAATCCGTCAAAATGTCTCGTTTTCTAAACGTATATAGTTTTCTTTTAGATTCAAGTTTTTTTTTTTTTTTTTTTGATACACGTTGATTGGATCAATTTCACGTATCGTTAGGTAGAGGAGATGATTTATTTTGGCTTTACAATATAAAATGAATATAGTAAGAAACCATATGAAATAAGAAGCTGGTTTACTTTAATATCATCAGTTCATCATCATCTCTTGTTCTACGTGAGAGCATTGGCATTGGCAATCATATTATGTCAATCTTATAAGTAGTTCTGTTATATGCTTAGCATCTACAATAAGTTTTATTTGTGTGGTGTATATTGAACACGTTACCATAAGGAGGGCAGTGAATTTCGAACAATTAACATAAAAACTGATTGGACAAATAACCTAATTGTATGTATTCATAGAAAATTTCGTTTCCAGAAAAGTTCATTGAAAAATTTTGACCAATAGAATAACAAACCAACACACATTTCATCACAAATCATCCATTCAAACGTAGATGTTCATTATAATTACTATTTTGCAACCAAACGTATTTTTAATTTCTCTATGTAAAAATTTTGAATATTTGTTTTTTTTTAAATTTAACGTCAATTCACAAAATATGTCCAATGTATTTTATTAATTAAGTTTTTGTAAACCTAATTTATTTATTTATTTTAATTTATTCACAGTGAGTCTCAGTAACGTAGCGTGGGTTTTATTTTTGCCTATACAAAGTACCTTTGAAATTCTTACTTTAATCCGCCTAACTTCATTAATTGTTTTAATATTATAACTAAGATAATCTTACTTCAAGTAAAATTTTATTTCCAACCTTTTTTGTCTTATAAATTATTTTCGATTTTCTAACAAAATTTCGAAAAAATCATCAAAATAAGAATTTCTCTATGGATAATTAAGCTTGCAGAATACCCAGTTTGAAGTTGAACATTTTGATGATTTTCTCAATATTTTGTTAGAAAACCGGAAAAAATTTATAAGGTAAAAAAGATTGAAAATAAAATTTTACTTGAAGTAAGATTATCTTAGTTATAATATTAAAACAATTAATGAAGTTGTTTGGATTAAAGTAAGAATTTCAAAGGTACTTTGTTAGGCAAAAATAAAACCCACGCTACGTTACTGGTGAGTCTGAGTGCATAAGTTTTTTAAAACGTTTGTTAATAGTTTTTTTCTGATGATGATAATACATTTATCGAAACGTCGAATATAAATGTTAAAAAATAAAAAAAACTGACCGACAAGCCGTTTGTATTAAAAAGAACCATCTCTAGTTTCTATATTCTAGAATAAAAAAATGTTTCTATAATTGATTTGTTATTTCAATTTAAAATTTGTGACTAAAAATGTATTTTTAATAAATTTTGTTCGACACATCATAACTACCTAAACAAAATAATTCTAAATTTAATAACAATGTGAAACTCTGATATACGAAAAAAAAGAACCACTAAATTAATACAGATCCTCAATCAAACAATCCCCAGCGATATCGAAGGATTTATCGTTTTCAATGTTTGCATTTTTAAACGCCAAGTTCAAATTTCCCATTACGAAAAAATGGATAACTTACAGTATCTGTTCAAAATATCTATATGTGGATACATTTTTTTTTTCTGGCATTATACTACAACTGATGGTGTATAGGCGAAAAGATTGAAATTTCTATTAGCATCACCGTTACCCCAGCACATAATATTTCTTTTAAGACATTTTATGTGCACCATTTTGCATATTTGGAAATAGAGATCATGGCTTTTTTGGGTTCTTGGCAAACCTTTGACGTTGTTCATCAATAAATCATTCGACATAATCGTCGGTTTTATCGGAAAAATTTACAGGAAATATACGTACAGGCGTACGTAATTTTCAATTTGTTTGTTTATGTATTTGCAATAACATTTGATTTTATTGAATATTACTGGGTGGAAGAAAATGCTTAACAATTTAACTTTGGTGGTAGTGTTTTTCTTCCAGTAAAATATTATTGACTTATTAAATATTTATGATATGTGGTGGCAGCGGCTTCAAGTAATGGAAATAGTTTTAGGTATATTATGGTTTATACATATAATCACTATAAATTTCCGAATAGAGAAATTGGAATAAACTTTTTAGCATTATTTCTATGAATTTGTCCGAATATTTATCTATTTGTTCACTATTCCGAATATTTTTATTCAAAATTCTTTTTTTTAGTCCAAAAATTAAAAGGAACTTGTGCTCACGAATACTTAATGAATTAACAAATATATGGGTTAATTTCTACTTAAAATCTCATGACAAACATATTGCATCAATCTATAAAACATATAAAGGTGTATTATAATTCGAGAATTATTTGATTATATTATATTTAAGCTTACTAATGTTCACCAACTTTTCTCTTTATAGGTGGTACCAGACCTTTTCATTGACTGTTACTACCCCTTTGGTTCATTCTATGTTGTTCTACTTTATGTGCATATATCGATGTTAATTAATTTAAGCTTATTTGTAATAATTTTAAAGCTCCTCTATCTATTCTGTCCTATCTAAGTACATTCCTGTAATTTCGTTTTCAAAATAAAAAAGAGTGGGGATTTTGCAAATGATGAAGCGAATAACTAGAAAAGTGATAGAGAGACAATCGCTAGCATGGACAGCGAACACACTTAAATATTCTTAACATTAAACATAAATATTATAATTACCGCATAACAAAGAAGACATAGATAAAAATTACACTAGTGAAATTACAACAAGAAACAATACAGAAGGATCAAAGGTGAATACACAAACCTTGGGTCATACATTCACTACCGAAGGACGTTGGGAAGAAACAATTACTAAACGTGAGCAGACATATTGTTACGGCGCAGGAAAAATGTTAATTTTAATCGTAAAATGTACTTTGTTTTAACTCGTCTAGTTATAAAAAAAAAGAAAATTGTGAAATTGTTAATGAGAAAAGGGCCGCTTACCGAATTGCAATGCAATATCGTAATACTAAGAAATAAAATAAATTAAATGTTCGTAACCACTGCAAATACCATGTAATTAACACAACCACAGATCGTAATATTGGTCGAAATAGAGGAGTATCTGAAGTCTCAGAAAAGAGAAAAAGAGGCTCACTCTGGCAACTTTTAGAGGTGGTGGCTGTTGTTTTTTTGGGAAGGAAGAAGTTATGCGAGATAGCCAGCACGAAAGGATTAAAATAAAAATTAAAAAGTGCAAAAAAAAAATATTAACAACTCGGTAAGCGACCTTTTCCTCACGTAACCTAACAAAGTCAATTTTCAAAAGTGTAATTTGTTTCTCTTAAGTAACGTAGATTGTAAATAAAAAATTAAATTGTTTTTTTTGTTATTTTATTTAACGTAGCTTCAAAATTTGGAATATTCTTCTATTGGTAATAAATTTTGTAATTCTTAACAATTAATTACATTTTTTTTCCGCTCGCCAAAACGTAGACGCCGTTACAACATTCTAAAGTACATGATAGCCACTACAAAACGTTGGGAAGGAACATATAAAGATGAAAATCACAAAGGTACCTATAATTAAAATACACGTGTTCCTATTCCTACTTTTCTTTAGTTTTAATTTTAAGATATTGTTTTGAATACAGTGAATAAAGTAGATTTCGTGTAAAGTAAATTTAATTCTTTTATTGCATTTTCATTTTTGTTTGAATTTTATTATTAAGGAAAGCATGTGATGTGCCTTAGAGCCAAAGGACATTACATGACTACTGAACCGTCTTTTCGGGAATACTTACAAAATCCCCAAAAATTTTAAGAACATTAAAAACATGAATTATTTTAATATCAGTAGCGAAACGATTTTTTTTTTGTAGAAATTCGTGCCAAAACTACAAATGCAAAGAAAAAGGTGTAAATTCTATTCATATAAGTTTTGTTGCAAAAACACTTCCAGCTTCAACTGCCTGGTTTAATTTCATTCCACCACTATGTTATTTCATTAAATTTTACTTATATGACTACCACTACATATTATGTACGTGCAAATCATTCTGATATAGTTTCTTAGATTAGTTTTTGTGTATAGTAGGGGATAATCATGTTTTTTTTTATCTTTGAACTTTGACATTATTGTAGTAATAATTTCTTATAAATATATAGAACTGGTGGACTTAAAATATTTCGCTTAACCTACAAACCAGCACGTTAAAAAAACATCGTTGTGCCGCACCTGGGGTGTGCTCACACCCCAAAATGTATTATGTATTGTTGTTATGTTAGTGACTTTTTTGTTATATTAATCATATTAAAACAGAAAATAAATATTTATTGCAATACAAACTTCGATGTAAAGGGTTATCCAACTCCAGTTTCTGAAGTTTTTTTAATAAAAACACAAATTTATCTTCTTCAAGGATTCTTAATATTAAAGATATAATTTTGAAACTTTGTATGTTTATATGATTTCCAGCATTTTTTGACAAATAAAATGTTTGGAAAAAGTTAACCCTTTAACAAAAAAAAATTTAAATTCAACTAAATTTGTTCAGGGAGATATTCTTTATGTTATTATAGCGTTAATATATTATTAAAAGTTAACAGTTTAAAGGCACCGTTTACTATCACATTTACAATTAAATTCTGCGAATGATGAGTAGCTTTAAAATTTTTTTTGGTTAACCCTTTCTTGTTCAAAACGTATGAGCCTTTAAGGGTTAACTTTTCCAAAAATTTTATTTAGCAAAAAATTCTGGAAATTTAAAATAATATAAAAGGACAACGTTTTAAAACCATATCTTTAGTATTAAAATAGTATTAAAATTGTGTCACATTTTAAAAAACCGCCGAAAAAACGGTGAAGTTTGGTGAACTATTAATTTTTCTTTCTATTTTCTTCCATAAAAATGACGAATTTTTTTTAAAAATTGGAATCAATAATTCTCATGAGTCGCCCCTCCTTCTTATATATATTCACACAAAAGAACAAAACATCAAAAAATAGTATTTTTAGTCTATTTATAGATTATTAGTGACCGAAATACGACAAAGAAAATCATAGAACAGCAAAAAAAATTGTTTTGTCTTTTTATAAAATTCTCTCAAAAGAAAGTTTTCTACAAATAATAAAACCAATGTAAAAATAATGATTTTGGGGTGAGCGCACACCCCAGGTGCGGCACAACGTTGTTTTCAACTTTGATTACTCCTTTATTACTAAACCGATGTTGATAAATTTTTAAAGACGTGGAATAACGCCATTTGAACATATCTGGGAATTTAAGATAGCTCTAACAGTTTCAAAATGATTCGAAAAATAGAACCTCTGAGGTGTGCAAACACTCCACGTGCTGGTTTGAAGGTTAAACATTTTCTCCTAAAATACTTTTTAAAAGCAAGAATTTAGAATTTTGTTAAAAATTTATTAAAAATGTTGTTCGAAAAAAAAATAATAACCAAAATACTTTTATTCATTCAAATTTTAAAATAATTTCCCAATATCGCACTAGTTCTTACCGAAAAAATTCATTAATAATTCATCGATCATACAATCACCAATGCCACCCAATTTATACATGAAACAAATTTGCAATTCTACTTGCTGTAGGATGTTTTCTTGAAAATATAAAATTCTTTTATTGTATTGCACGACATTAGAGTTTTTCTCATACCTAGCTAGTGAATATATTGTGTGTCGGTGAATTGTAAGGCCACATGAATTTGTGGGGTGGTAAATTTAGCGGTTCTTATACTAAAAATTTACATATAACAATCCTTGGAGACCAAAGACCACCAACTCCACCACCACGTACAATTTTCAACTCAGAATTTAGTTTATTTTTCCAATATGCCCACAATTCACATATGAATTCTTTAATTTCGAATAAATAAGTTATGTGTAGTTTCACAGTTTATTCGTCTTATTATTACTAAACATGCTATATTTCTATATAATAATTAGTTTATTTTCTTATACCTATCGTAATGTATAAATTGATTTTACAATCATAATATTGGATTTTTGTTTTTGTTTTAAAATAACATAAAGTAAGTAAAATATGAACGAAACTTTATTAAAGTTTGCAAATAATTCATAACCTTTTGAAAACTTTACATTAAACTTCTAAGTACACACGTACCTACTTAGTATATGCCTTAGATACGTACATCGTATACATTTGATAGACACCCATATAGAGCTTTTGCATAATCCTTACATACAAATAATAAATTTATCAGCAGGAGCTTACTACATTTGTGTGTCTATATCGTATACCTACAACAAGCGAATAATTAATTTTTATATGACGTACCTACATATTTCATTAAGTTTATGTCGGTTATCTTATACCAATCTGCTTAATTTACAAAATATTCCAAGTCTAACGAATTTTTCTTAAGATTTTCATTACAATTTTTATTCATTCAAGTAGACCGAGTTCGGCATACTATAAGTACGGTACAGAGCTTCATAATAAAATAAAATTTCGGTATTTATACCTACCTGAGCTTTACTTGTACTGTAAATTAAACATTATAGGTAGGGAAAACATTTTCACATCACCATTTTTTTTTTTTTGTTATTTATGTAATATAAATAAATAAATTTAAAATTAATTGTAAATGGTCACGAATATTTGAATTTGAATTCGGTCTACAGTAAAAAAAAAAATCAAAAAATTTCTAGAATTGTAGTTTTAAGAAAATGAAAAAATTGTAGGCCAATTTTATCAGTGAAATTTTTTTTTTTTTGAGGAAATACCAAAACTACTGGACAAATATTTATTTTGGGTAATACTGAAAAATTGGTTTTAAATCTTAACTTTTTACTAATATTGCTCAATTAACATATTTGAGGAATGGGAAGAAGTCTTATTCTGAACATCAATAATTTACAAAAAAATGCATCATTCAAAGAAAATCTATAAAAGCTTAAACCCTTAGACCCAATTAATTCTTAACTAATTCTTAAATAATTTCTTCCTCCCCCCCAAATATACGTACATAGAACCTCAACCAATATGCATTTAAATATTTTTTTCAAGCATGAAATTTTCCCATCATCTAGAAAAAAGCTCGAAGAACAGGCAATATTAGGGTTATTCTATTAACAACAAGCAGAAAACTGTGATGAATTTGTACATTGCGTGTAAGTAGGTATGTACGTACCTAATTAATACAATCTGAATTCATTATCTTTATCATATACTAATTATTGATAGCGTGCGTTTCCAAACTAGGGCAAACAAGTTTCTTGAAAATTAAGGAAGTGTTAAAAAAATAAACAAACAAACCATATTTTAATAAAAATGTAAGTCACCAATTATTAGTAAACATTTTTAAATTTTATAGTAAACTTTTTTATTTTTTTATTTAAGCATTTACAAAATTAATCGACCATTGCAGGTACAAACTAAATCTTTCCTAACAGAACGTTTTGATCAATCTGATGTGATGAATGAATACGAATAGGTATACAGAGTCAAGGGTAGAGCGATTTATTTTAATATTTTTCTGGAATATATATGTACATAGGTAAAGTTGGATAACATTTGCGACATTTGCTTTAACATTTTCCTTATTTTTTTAGATTTATTGAATATTAAACGTTAACATTTTTTATATGAAATACGTTTTACTACTTACATACATATTTGACGCAATTTTTATCTACGATTTCATTAATATAATGGACATTTTTAATTTAAACATATTTAGTATGAATAACCATGCCATTTATCCTGTTTTTTGCTCCTGTGTTTTAGTGAAAAATCCTTGTAATTATCCTGTAATAATCCTGTATTGTTAGTACCAAATAAAAACGTTTCTGTGAAAAATCATTTATTATTAATTATTGCTCGGATACCAATATCAAACAGTGGATTGACGAAAACGTTCCGATTTCGAAGCGATATAGGTTGAAATACTTACTCATTTGGACACTGAAAACTGTGACTATCCGAATCAACTGTCAGTCTGAGTAATAAAAACAACTAGAAAAATATGATGTTGATACTGAACGAATGATGGCGAATCAGACGACAAAATGTTTGATGTAAATTCTGATTAAAATTAAATTAATCTTGACATAAATTTTCTATATTACAAACTCCTTTTTACGTGCACAAATTTTAATAAAATTTAAAAGGTTAAATTTTTAAAATTTGTGCACGTAAAAAGGAGTTTGTTTTTTATTGTAATATAGAACATTTATGTCAATAATTTGGTGTCACAGTGCTCCAAACCCACAATTTGTTAATAACTTAATCTGTTTTCCATTATTTTCTATTCATTTCTATTATTAAAATATAAAAAAAAAATCCTGTAATCATACTGTTTTTGAAAAATTAAATCCTGTCAAATGAAAATTTTTCTCCAATTTATCCTGTTTTTTCGCGCAAAAAAAATGGTATGGTTAAGTATGATGTATGATGTTATATAGTATGTATGTATATTCTTTTAAATAAAATTCAAAACCAAAATTTTGTTATAATTTCCTTATTACCTATTTTTTATTTGTGTTTAATGTTTTTTAAGTTCTCCAAAATAAAAAAAAAATTCGTAAATTGAAGCAAGTAGATAGAGTGGAGGTATAATGTTAACAAAAAATATGTATTTTTTAAAGATAATTGGATTTTGTCATTAATTCCAGAGACGTAAAATTTTTTTATCCATAAGCTGTATGTATAGACATAATGTTTGTATTAAAATCATCATTCCTACATTTTTTTTTTTAATTTAATATTGCAGTTTTTTTTTTTTATATTTAAGTAAGTTCAAAATAAAATTTACAATTAAATAAAAATACAATATAAGCATAAAAGTGGCTTCTCAACAATCAAAGTTTTGCTACCATATTGTATTTTAATTAAGATTTTAAAGTGGATATTAATTATTTACAAGGAATATAATTAAATAAGTGAGTCCCTTCTATAAAATACCTATATCAACACAAAAACATGCTGATGAATTTCTTATGATGTAATGTTAGAGAAAACACTTCGAATACAATAAACCACATGAGACTAAAAGCCTAGAGGCAATATTGGATGCATTAACTAGAGAAGTAAATACTTTCCTGGCTCACAAAGAAAGCCATTTCCTTATTGAACTTTATTACTATGTGCATTATCCAATGAATCAGCATTATCTTAAAGGTCAAATAAGAAAATATGAATTGAATTATTCTCTGACTCGGATGCCTGGAGGATATTTTTGGATGTTGTTGATGGGGAAATGGTAATAATTTTCCCAATTTCTAATTGGTTGAAATTTTGTCATGTACCTAATAATGTACCCGGAGGGAAACCAAAAATGGGGGGGGGAATCCTGGCAGTATAATTATCTAGATTGAAAACTAGGTAAATGTTTTGCAAACATTTCAACAAAAATGATATTATTTTTTTGTTATGTATACCTACTGTATAGGTACTAATACTAACCAAACCATACAGAAAATACGCTATTTCCTATTTTCTACTTCAATTCAAATATAAAATATAATTAAATTATGTACTTGCATGTCCAATGTCCATACAATAATAATTGCATTAATGTATAGCTGACATGACATTTCATTATTAATCTTTTTAACCAGCTTTGACACATAAATATCATACTCGTAGTTAGAAGCTAATGTTAGTATACAATTTTAATAAAGTTCTTTAAAATCCATTATGACACTGAAACAGCATATAAGGGTAAATAATCATTAATAATTTAGAATCCTTATAGATTAAGTAGAATTGCACTGCCCTATGAATTACTCTTTTTTGCTGAAAATAAGGAAGGAAAATTTAAATCGAAAACAATTAATCATCCTGTTATTTAGTTCTATAAATTTAATATGAGTTAAATAAAAATAAATAGACTTAGGTATATAATGTGTGTATGTAACTAATGGAGACTTAATGGAATATGAGGATTTGAAATTTAAATTATATTCATTAACCTACAGGATCAAAAATAATTGGTTTTCGTTTTAAAATATGTAAGTTTCTTTTAAAATATTTGACATAGAACTAAGATTTTTGCTTTAGTTTAGACATTGCCTAATATTCTATGCGAATAGCCAATTATGTAAAAAATTTCGTTAATGAAAATTTTTTACGCATGCTCAAAAATTGATCCCAAATATATACATTTATTCTATATATGGTTTATTAGATTTTTTCAATCAATTTTTACCACTTTTTCTATTTCCATATGTCTAGCTTCCATCAGTCGTTTTTCTTGCTTGCTTCATCTCTTCTTTCTAGAATTTATAACGAATGGTCCTACCTACAGTTAAGCACCTAAAAGTCTCCCAAAGATCTACTATAAAGAAAATAGAAATTACATCTGCTGAATACCCCAGACTAAAAACTAATGATCCGAATGAAATCTAAATTATAAAATTAATGGCATCATTAACAAATTATGTGTTTAGAGCACTGTGACACGAAATTATTGACACATTGTGCACGTAAAAAGGAGTTTGTTTTTTATTTTATTATAGAACGTTTATGTCATATATATAGATATAACTTTAGTATATATAGATATAACTTTCGATTCCCAAGTCGTATAATGTAAAAATCTAATTGAACTACAGAAACTAATAAAATACAGCAAGAAAACTTAATGAATATGCATTTAATCAAGAATTCAAGGATATCTTGGAATTGAGAAGTGAAATGCAAATATTTGAAAATTCATATCTAAGTTTAGAATATCCTAGTTGGATGTGATCATTTGAATTTGTAATCAACCAAAGTTGTTAGCCAAGTAATTCGCTTTGTTATACATAAATTGGTTGGTTTGCATTTGTGTATGTACAAATGTTGGATTTTATTTACCCCATATGGTAATGGTTAATTGCAATTGCTGATGTCCTGATGTTAACTGTTTGAATATGTACATATAATGCATATTTTGTACATATGTACATATTCATAGGTATTAGATTACTTACTTTATATTTTCTATACTTGTATATGTATATGTTATTACATTTGATTTGAGGATTTTTTTTTGTATTCAAAGTGTCTGTTTCACATAAAATAAAATTTATTGAATTATGTTTAGTATCATTCTACAGTTTACACTATGTTTGGTTGTTGGTGTATGCCTGCCTCGTCTTTAGTGTTTCCATTGAACATATTGGCATCTGAAATATCGACAAGGTAAAAATAACAAATGATTCAAATAACAACACGTCCTATTATGTCGATATATCAAATAAAGAATTTCATATAATATAAGATCATGGAATATATCAACAATGAGTCCACTTGTATTCATTTTTTATAAGCAATGGTATGACCTGCATTCTGATATAATGTATGAACGTCTACGTCGAGAATACCCGTAATACCCGTGTGTATAAAAACGAGTAACAGGAGATTTATAAAAATTCTATGGCAGTGACGTGATTTAAGCCAATAAGTTTTCGAAATCAGGACACTATTTTATGATGGTATAATTTTTTCTTCTTTAGGTTTTTATGTTTAGAGCGAATACGATTTTTTTCGGATTTTATAATGAATGTATGAATGAATTATTATTATAAACAAATTAGGTTGATCATTTCAGGAGAACTGAGAATGGGAGAAAATGAAATATAAATTTTTATTTTGAGTTTTTGTATTTGTGAAATTTATCTCTAAATTTTCTCTTCTTAAAAATGTTAAGTATACAGGGGGGCTTTGTAAAAATTCAAAGGAAACTATAGGGTATTGTTTATAAAATAGAAAAAATATATAAAAATTATCAAAGCTTGAAATAAAATTACTGTATTTTTCAGTGAAATTGTAAGTTCAAGGATACCTTTGTGGGGTTTTGTTCTTAAAAAAAACCAAAAACCCCCGATGGCCGTTAAGGACAAGAAATAAAAAACGTATTAGTTACATATAACTTCAACAATTATTTATTTAATTACTCGATAGCACGTCTGCTATCATTACAGGTTCGTAATCGTCTCTTTTTTAAAGTATTAAACGATATGTACTTTGGATACATTATTAGTAAAACAATAGAAGACAGTAACGGTTATTTATCATGTAATATACAAATGCATATGTAGGTACAGGGTCCTACACCTTTGAAAAAATGCAAGAAAAAAGGAGATTATTATAATTTTTTGTTGAGCAGAACAAAGCTTAGCGGATTCATTCTTTTCATTTATTTTTTTCTAATTTTGAATTTAAATTTAAATTTATGATCTCAGAATAAAATTTTTTGATGTTTCCTGAAGGCTTTTAGTGTACATATATCGTTATCGTTATAAAATTAAGAAACCGTTTCTTACATATGCCTAGTTACTTTTGAACTAAAACATACAAAAATTTCACAAAGTCCTGTTGATCCTGCTTAATCAATTTATTTAGTGCTTGATGGTATACAATATATTTCATATACATACATTCAAACTAAAAAAAATTGACAATTTTATTAAAATTTATTTAAATTAAATTCAATAAATTTATTTAAGTCAATTAGTTCAATAGCAAATAATCATAACAATAAATCTGAATTTTCATGATTCAATTAAATTGTAAATTCAAAAAGCAAACATAATTTAACACTCCATTTATATATTACTGATATAATCGGACATATTGGCAACGTGGGAAATGAAAAATTAAAATTTTAATTAGTGATATTTGTGTTTATGATTTTTCGAACAGAATATTATGGTTTAACAGAAATAAATCTATCAACAAGAAAATTGTGGATGTAATTTATCGTTGAAAAAAATATCATAAAGGTAAATGTACATATTTTTTGATTATATTTAACTTTGATTTTATGCAGTTGCAACCATGGTACAGTGAAACCTCCCATAAGCCGACAGTTCTGGTTCCAATTATTTTGTCCGCTCATGGAAGGTGTCCGCTTTTGAGAGGTATAAAAAAAACTTGAAAAAAACATTAGATACAATAACTCTTTTATTAATTTGAAAAAAAATTCTTAATACTTCTTTTTTTATTAAATTTAAATTAAAAACATTGTAAGCAATGTAAGCACCACTTTTTTGGATATTTTATTGGGAGGTACCATATTTTTTAAGGACAATATTTCAGTATGAAGAACTAATGCATAATAATTAAGAAAAAGAAAAGGCTCGATTGGATTTTACATTTCATTATCACATTCGGTTAGCTTCTTTAATTTTCACACATTGATAGATCTATTGGTT
>JANSTT010016887.1:0-19428 GCA_026745375.1 Platyura marginata | reverse complement strand
AAGTTGTAAATAATAAACAAGTACTCATACGGGTATATTATAATCGGTGTAGCCAATTTTTCCTTCTTTACTGGTTTTAAATACATTTTGGCATAAATTTTTTTTTTTTCAAAACAGTGAATTTTAGATAGTCAATATTCCAATATGTCGGTTAATAGTTAACAGAATTACATTTTTCTCATATCAAAGAAATTGAATCCAAATTTTTTTTTTTTTTTTGTCATTTCAATACAATAGAATTTTAATAAAATTTTATCATATTGAAAAAAAAAATCTTGAAAGCAGTCTGTCACATCTGTATCATTCAATACAATTTATTTCATAATAACAAAATGTTGTTAAACTGAAATGGAAATAGATATTCCCATTCAATGAAAATCGATTTTGTTAAATATAAATAAAATTCTATCAATTAGACAAAACCAGAATTAACAAAACCGATGTATAACAAAAATTTTGTACGATGGATAAAACAATCTTAACAAAATCGATTTTACGTCCCTTTTTATTAATTAGTTTTTCAAATTATTGGGGTTAAGTAAGGATTAACAGTTTATCTTATAGATTTTTTTTTTAATAGTTTAGGTCGGTTTAATAAAGGTAAAGTATTTGACCTATGGGAGCGAGCGATATTATTATAAATTAACATTTCTCGAAAAATAGCGTCACTTCATGATGACATCATAAACAATTTAGAATTTAATAAAGACAATAAATAACTAATCATATTCTGAAAATTAATTGGGTTTAATAAACTTAATTAAATTTAATATATATACTTAATCCACATATATACATATTTATATACATACATAGATGATAGATTCTGTTTCTTCATGAACTTTGTACGAAATTATCGTCAAAATTGCGCTTGACAGATGACATATATTTAATAAATCAGTCAATCAATCAGAATCTGTTTCATATTTGAAGTTTCAAGTACCGAAATTGAAATTTTTTGGAATATAAATTTTATTTACAATATATGTAGGTACATTGTACATAAATGTATGTGTATGTATACAGTAAGACCTCGTTTAGTGCTTAGGATGTGTTCCTAGACGACAAAGAGCTAAAATAGCGTTAAACAAGGTCATTTTATATAAATAAATAACGTTTTATGCTGAACTCCAAATTATATCGATAGTGTGGACGTTGTTTTACTGCTAATGAACACGATGTTCGAGAGCAAACGCACCAAACAAACATAGATTTAGTAGAATTATTATATTGAATCAGCATTAATCGAGGAAGCGCTAAACGAGGTCTTACTGTATTCATACATATACATATAAATAAATTCCACGTAATTTCATATTTAATTTACAATACAATAATTTTCCTTCCAGATGTCCTGATTTAATATATATGGAATGATGAGCCGAAAAGCAATAAAACTACTATTACGACTACTATTTTACTAAAATAGTTATTATAGTATAAGTAGGTACCAATTTAATATACAAATCGATATCCGACGAATTTTGAAAAATTATTTTCCTCTATTACCGAATTACTAAGTCTTCATTAATTTAACAATATTTAAGTTTTCCCCAAGAATACAAAAAAATTATATAAACCTCGCACAGTCACGATAGAGATGAAATTTACATAGAAATCGATCTCAGCCCTTCAGATGCCTACTCTTGATGTATTCCGGTTCCGTCCATAATTGATTTAATAAAAATTAATTACTTACAAAAATTGAAATTAGACCATCCCTTTTTCTTATAAATTACAGTGAATAAGCCATTTATAACAACACTTTTAGTCATTGAGTGAAATAAATGTTCATTGCTGAGATAAAACAGCCACAATTTATATATATTTATATACATATATATATATATATATATCGAAAGGGAGATGAGTCTGTATGTTTTATAGATAGTTACCAGAGTAGAGACACAGTCAATTTTGGATTTTTCTAGCAAAAATGTATTTTTATTCATTTTATAAACGAACAATTTATGATTTAATCAACTTTTGTTTTAGCATAAAAACTGCTGTTGGATGAAAAATTTATGATTGTGAAATTCTGTGTCCTATGTGAATAGGGATGCTGTTGATCAGATCAGATTGTGAGTTTATTCTATATATGAATTTACAATTTACACATCAAATGGATGGTTTATACTTTATGGTAAAGTTTATTTGGGCATACTAAGCTGAGTCTATGTGTTTGACAAAGTCCCCAGATGTTAAATACAATTTTTTTTTTGTTTTCATTTCACATTAACTGATTTTTTTTTATACGAGAAAAGTCTGCGCTTTTTAGCGTAAAGTTTTATGCCATTGCTAATAAAGCTATAAGTTCTGCATTATGTAAGAAAAGTTTTGTTTATTTTGACTGTAAATTTGTATCTATATGTAGTTATGTATATACAATACATAGGTACATATTATAACTGGGTATTGTTTGAAACTTTTAACGAAATCGTATTAAAATCGAAACGTATTGGTATTTGCAGTTAAAAACAAATTTGAATCAGATTATGGCTATGTTTTAAGTTAATAAATGGTTTTTTTGCCTTTACTCAATTATTGTATATAAGTATGTGTGAGCATATTTTGGATTTTGAAGAACGTACGCCGAAAAAATTGTAAGACATATTCCAATTGAAAAATATTATGCCTGCTCCCGAATGCTTATTTTTGGTAAATATCCTTAATTGATAAAAATCAAATATCAAAAACCATATTGCTGAATCAGGTGTAAAAATTATTGTCGACATAAAATTCGTATAAAAAGTAAAACTTGTATATAATTATGTTGGATTTAATATAAAAGATGTCTACCATTCTGGAGCTTAACATACACTACACATATATGTACTTGAAAAATGAATAATTCCTGTACCCAATTATCATAGAATTGCAAAAAATACATAAAATAAAACTCAGTGTGTTTTTCAATACTCAACATTTGTTACATCAAAAAAGTATCGGCGATTTTTTTTTTTTTTGTGAATTCCAATTCGTTTTGGAAATTGTGAAAAACCATTAGGGGACATTGGTTGTTGTCATATTAAATTTTGAACTAATGAGTATTTTTGGTTCAATTCATCCTTTGTGGATGGATTAATTATATACCAACAATTAAGGAATTTATTGTAATACATTTTTAATACATTATATTTGGATGAAGTGGACACTTATTCTTGAGAGTCATTTTTATAATTAAATTGGAAATCAATATTAAATATGTAAAATAAAAATTAAATTTTAATTGAATTTAGTAAAAAGGTAATATTTTTCTACATTACTACATCAGACTCTTTATCCAAACACACAATGACAGCCAGTGGCGGATCCTCAACTACAAGATAGGGCATGCAATATGCAATCCGTATTACTTAATTTGTAGTATTTGTACTACTTAATAACACAATTAAATTTTGGCATTAAAATATTATGTTGTTACCCCCTGACGCAATATTCATAGAAAAAATTTATATTCATTGCGTTATGTATATACATACATATGTATGTTCCCGCAAAGCAAAGAATGATTAAAAAGCTCATCACAAGTCACAAATGCTGAATTTTTAGTGCATGCCTCAATTCAGCGATAACAGAAAAACCATCCATCCAAAGAAGAGCGAACTTTTTCTACACTACAAACTACTAATACCATCCTAATCCCTATACGCAATTTTGTTTTACCCTGTATAAGAGAGTACGCGAGAATGAAATATAAAGCAAAAATGTTTTTTTTTCACAAAGATCTTGAGGCCTTTAGCATAATGAAAACCAAAATGCTCAAAATATATCGCATGCCTTGGTCCATATAAAATTGAACGTTGTTGTTGTTTTGAATTAGAAATTTTGTATGGCATTTGAATGCGTTTTTGTTTGACGATTTTCCGTAGAGAGAAAGAAGGGTTTATATTAGAAATAGGTAGGTACCTATGTATGAGCGGCGTATGTATGAGAACGAATGTTGAAAGAAAAAAAATGCGAAAATGTAAGTCGAATCCCTTGAAGGTTTTAATATTGAATGTTGTTGTTGTAAATGCGTTTTTATTTGGCGATTTTAATCCTAGTTATGATTATTACGTAAAGGTATTATTTTGATGCATTTCGTCAATATGTATAATACACGATTATGTACATTGTAAAAGTACATGTATAATATTAAATAATATTTGATATTAGTTTCATTGAAAATATTGATGAAGCTTTATGTATTAAAATGAAATTAAACATAAGTTTAAGCGTCATTTTTCAAATAAGGGGAACGCATGCATTGCATGCATCGCATTCAAGGAGAATCCGCCACTGATGACAGCTGAAAAATATATTTTTTACTATAATTTCTTAATCGTATTGAAATTGGTAATGTTTTGTTTTACATTAGTAATGGTCAATATCATTAAGTACATTCTCTAATAATTTTTGTGGTTTGGTAGCAATTGAAACTGTGCCGTTCATCCTATGGTAAAGTATCCACTTTTTCTCCTACTGCTCTACTAAAGGTTCAATACCGCTGTTGAAGAGAAAAGATCTCTGGGTTATAGCCAAATTGTTGGACATAATCTCGAATTTTAAAATAAAACAAATCCTTCTGCTACCTTACTCTTTTTCTTGTATTTAATGAATATTAGGTACCTTACCTACATTTATCGTATAGTAAAAATATTAGCCATCATTTTAAAAATTGTCATTTTTATCAATATGTAGTTACTTTACCATAATTATTAAGGTTCTATAAACTAATAATTTCTAGACGTTATGATTAATAGAATATTTTAAATAAAAAATAGTTGACTCAGCTGAATTTCATAAAAAAATAAAATTACTCGTATACCTACATTTTTTTTTATATCATTAAGGTACCTGAATGAATAATATTTGTCGTTATCATTATCAGTGCTTAAATACAATCAAGATAATGGCGCACCTTACACCAATGGCAAAACACTTGCTAGTTATCACTTGCGTTATCTGAAATTAGGTTAGATAAATGAATTTATTTTGCTTAACCTGGTAGAATCTAAAATTAAATTTTACACATTACGAGAACAACGCCCTATCGATAATGAACGGTTTAGGAATCGATGTAAAGTTTTCTTTTATCTAAAGTTAGTTAGAAGGATCAATTGTTCTGTGCGAAAACGGATCAATCGGGCGTATAAGCAAAATGAATTTTAAAATTGTGTTTGTGATTTGTCTGTTATCCGTGACCACAACTGTGGTATGTGACGAAAATGAAAGTGTAACAGATATAGACGTTGTGAACACCGAAAATCACGATGAAATTCCGAGTGATATAATTGTGGTGAAAAAGGACGGGGATGATGAAAAAACGGAAATTATACCCGATGTCGTTGTGGCAGTGGATCCCATTGAAGAAACTGTAAAAGATGCTGAAAGTATTGAAATTGATGATTCCGGTGATGAGGCAAAGAAAGTTGATGCAGATGTTGAGACAACAACTAATACATCAAGATCTAGAATGAGTAAATCTGGCAATTACTTTCAGTATGATGATTTCCTTGGTGGTCTAGATACTAACGTTTTTAGTAATGGAGATCAAAACTATAATTATGGTTAGTATGTTATGGACTTTTTTTTTCTTATCATTTTGCGCAACATTATTACAGGTGTGATATCACTTTCTAGGTATTTTTTTTCTATTATAATTTTATTTTTATTATATGTGCATTAGTCATAGATAAGATAATCGATTGCTGTACTTTTCATTTCATGTTTGTTTGTTGAAGTGAACAAAAAAAAAAAAATACTGGAATATCGGTGTGTAATTTTAATATAAAATATAGATAGGAGTCGTGATTGTTCGTCATAAACTCTACCATTAATCTATGTTGTATTATTAGCTAACGCCCTTTAACGAATCAATTTAATATTTTTAGTAAATAATTACAATAGGAAAAAAAGGTGTGTATTATAACCACCCTTGAAGAAAAAAAAAAGTTTATATATACATACATATACAAATCAATTTTTGATTCGTTCAACTCAATAGATAGAGGTCATTATAAGGAATTCAATTATGCTTAATGTACTTTTTGAAGAAAAAACCAAATGTATTCCTTTTAATAAAACTTTATTTAACACGACAATACAATTAGATCCAGGGATACGTTCAACGCCCAGCATTTTTCTATAATTATCGGTATTTTGTTATGTAATGCGACGTTCAATGTCCAATATTATGCTATACCGGTAAAAGAAAATATTTAATATTTTTCCGTATTTTTCCATATTTTTCCATATTTTTCCATATTTTTCAAACACGAGCTGCTAGGTGTATTCAATTGAATAATCATGGACGCCTAAATATAATATTTTTAAAATATGAAAAATAATTATGACTGTGGAACATTGAATGTTTCCCAAGTGCTTCGTTAGAAAGAGTAATAAACTAGATTATTTCTTCAATCAATTCGATATCCTTGTTACTGTTATTATAGTCCATATACTTAGTAAAATTATACTTCATTTGTATTACTATAATTTGTTAAATTGTATTAAAATTTAGATTTTTTAAGTAGTTAAATAGCTTTATGTTCAGGAAATTAACTTTCATTATCTTTTTTTAGAGAACTTAATAAATTGAGGGTAGGTTTTACTTAGAAAACTTTGTTGTTGAGAAATTTTTTTCACTTCTTATTCATACATACAGTGAAGCCTTGTAACACACATTATGTTATGTTTATCAAAAAACCCAATATTAATTTGTAAGTCAAATAGAGTCTAATGCGCGAAAAGAAACTTCATAAGCCACTTCGAACAAGATAAAAATCAACCTAAGCCTGTGCATTTGTATATGTACGTTGTACGTACATAAACATATGTATATACATAAATATATATGTATTTACGCACCCATACATATAAATACACACATATCTACATATAATATGTGGCAGAGAAAAGTTTCCGAAAAATCTTTTAAATTTAAAATGCAAAATAATCCCTTTAAGCTCTGTTGAATATCCCCGTACATTTGAAATTCAAATTCACAGCACCCTCATATGGAAATTAACCATACTTGCATAGAATCCAAGTATTTATGTGGGTGTATCATCTACAATCTAAATACATACCTACATACATATATAATGTTAGATATTATAAATAAATAAATAATTCGCGAAAAAAATTACTCCATTCTACATAGCTTAAGCGTATAAATTCATTGATGTTATTATTGGCGACCTGTATTATAAGAGATTATGAGATGAGAAAATGTGATGAGAAAAATGTCTTTCAGTGTAATTTTGTTGTTATATTTTTGATGTGGAACAAAAAGTAATGATTTATGAAAATAAGATGTTAAGTATAATTAAATTATTACAAGTTACTCAACAATGTTTTTTTTTCCCTTCAGATATCTAAAATATAAAAAGTGACAGGCTGCCTCAGTTACATTTTCTTTTAATATAAATGTCAAGAAAATAGTGATATAGTAAAAATACAACGCACATTTTCCGTACAAAACTTATTATCAGACTCTTTATTTCGGAAAAACTTTTAGTCCAAAGATATGTTGGTATCCATATACATAAGTAATGTATATACAATTATATATACAGTCTGTTCCACAGAAACATGTCTCAAAATTTTTAATATTTACTTAAAACATTTTGCGCGTTTATATCAGTATGACGTCCAGTCGCCATTGTTGTTAATTATTGTTTGGCATTTTTTCGTACAACTTTTCACCAAATTGTTCACATATTCTAAAGGTAGATCTTTCAATATCCGCTTCAGTATTTGTATTTGTCAATACTTTCTTATAGTTGCTCAAAAAAAATGGTTCGTCGATTAACTTTATGCTGGTCCATTCACGATCCAAGTTTTCTTTTGCCCTGTTTAACCTTTATTAAGCGTGTTTTTCTGTTATTAATGGTTTGAGACTTGTTGATCGGTCCTTGATGCCAAATTCGCTGAATTTGTTGGGAGCAGACAATATAATCTGTTAATAGACAACTTTTTCCAGTTATTTTTGTCTTGTTTGTTTCAAATTTAAACAGGCTACAAATCACTTTATCCTCTCTTTTTGTAGCATTTGAGCATATACAAACAATTTGCCACCTCATATATGCATGTGAGTGCATTAAAAAAAAATAAACGAAGGCAGATTTCTGTGGAACAGACGTAGGTACATAAACATATATACATGTTAGACGTATTTATCATTTTTATTGTAGTTTCAGAAATATGATTGCTCGTAACCAATAAAAATCTTATACCTAATAACATTATACAATATACATACCTAATATAGATTTGGGAATTACATATTCCTTCTATTTGATTGTCTAACTACATTCTTACCTTCTTAATGATGTGATTTATGTGATAGTTGATTTAATATAAATGATAATATTGTTAATACAAGTGCACAATACATACAGATTAATAGCATCAAATCAAATTGATGAATTAATATATTTAGTTTTATTAGTAGGTACAAAAGTACTATAATTGCTTAGTGTATTATTTTATAATCATTATTGATTTATGATTATTTAATAATTCAATTAATTATTTACTTAATTTGAATATCAATAATGACATACATAGTTGTTTACAAATAAGTAGTAAAATAAGCTTTAAAGCGTTTATATTGAGAGTACCAGATATATGCATTGTATTTTCTTTAAAAATAGATCATCTTTGTCACAAACACTTTCATTTTGATGTGTAAGTTATGAGTTTTTCTTTCGAAATTATTTGGTTGGTTTTATTGAAATTTCCATGCCGTAGTCAAAGTTGTAAGAAAATTAATAAGATTCTCACTGATTTTAGTATTGGGTATAGTACTTGTACATTTCTTTGGTAGATTCTGTAGTCTAGTGTTTTGTTGTGACTAATTTGGTCAAATAAAAAAGATTACTTATAAAAAATTGTATAAGATAAGCCAACAGTAACTTATAATGATAATATATAAGAAAATTGGTTAAGTTCCCAAGATTGGGCTTTGTGGTACACCTAGCAAAATAATAGAGCTGATTAATTTAGTTTAATTTCAATAAAACTGACCTTTTACTCACTTATTTACAGATCCAAATAACAGAGTAGCACCTAGCGAACCACCCACACACAGAAGCGATGGTCAGGGCTTCGTTATTTCACCAGCAAGATTGGCAGAAATTAGAAAAAACTTTCTATATTGGTACTTTGATGCCGGTGGCAGTAGTGGTCGCGGTGATTATCAAACAGACATTCATGCGTCAATGCCACAAATTCATAAAAATTTCAATTTTCAATTACCATTTTTTGGATTTCGTTTTAATTACACAAGAGTAATATTTTTGTTTAAAAATTAATTTAACTAATCAATACTAATCAATTTAATTTTTAAGATTGCAATGCATGGTTATCTAGAATTTTCCGATCCACCACAACATTACACATATCCGCTTACATTTCCTATAAAAGAATGGCCAAAACGAAATGATCCATCATTTATTGGAATTTTCTTTTCAAAATGTCGCATAGGACAAATATATCAAACCGATTATGATCAACGTGCTCCAGGTGTATATTTCAGGTATGTTAAATTAGGTATAAACTTTATTTTCATATACATACATAAGTATACATACATACATAAGTATACATACATAAGTATATATAAAAATATATATTTAGGAGTTCACTATTCATAAAAGCCAAAACTTGTATATATGTACATATATAGGTATATATGTATAATTGTAATGTGTATCCGATGAAATTTGTATTGTTCCAAGTAAACCACAAAATACACATTGGAAAACGAACACAAATCAAAGCCAAACCGTACTAAAACCATTATGGTACATTTTCTCTGACATACCTACCTTTAATACGAACTAAAACGTATTTTAAACATAAATTATCTGAATTAAATAATATTTAGAGAAATATTTACCCCCTGCAAATATGTTACCTATAAGTACATAATAAATATATGTCTGTATAAGAAACAAACATCAGAAAGCGTTATTTAGAACATTTATGTTATTTTTGAAATGTGTTTTTCATAATAAAAAAAGATATTTGGATTTAAAATAATTTTTATGAAATGCATGGTAAAAATTCTTATTAAAAACTTTTTTGTACACTTTAGTTTTGTGGAATACTTTGATGAAAAGCTCCATGAATCTGTAAAATGCAGTTTTTAAACAATAATTATTGACATATCTTACAGACACATCAGAGACCACATATATAGAACATTAATGAATCCATTATTACTGTAATTGTTTCAATTGTAATATTTATTTAATGTAACATCGTCATTACCATTAACTTTGCCTACCATCAAATGCTATTTAAGCAGTGGACATAGTGCGACTAACATAATATTTGTGGAGAAATATGAAAAATCTTTCTCCGTGAAATTAAATTTTTACTACAAGAAAAATGGGGTGGTTTTTCACTCGCAATATCTCAACAGAAACAAGAGGTAACTTCTTGTGGGGATGGCATATTACATAGCGTTTTTATGTCAGTAATCACCATTCATGGTTGCTTCTTCTTGTGATTAACGGATACCTTTCAGCAGTAATTATTACAATTTGCTTGTGGCAAAATTACGTGATGTCTACTGTATAAATACGAACCTCTACCTACTTCTGATTCATCATTACTTTGTTGAAAAGTTATACTGTGGTTAATTTGGGGGGGGGAATGGGGTGTTCCCCAGAGTAGTCTTGGACAGGAATAAAAAAAAAAAAACTCCCGTCTCTAATTATTATAATAAAATATGTTTTACCCTCATCAATTTAAAAGAATTCTTTGGACAGACATTTTTCTGTAATATTTGTGATCTTTTTAAGTACCAAGACCACTCTTTATTGAAACTTAATGTTAGGTACATTAAGTTGGTATTAAAAAGAAATATTTTTTTTGAGGTTACTCTTCGGTCCATGAAAAAGGTTAATATCTAAACTCTAAAGATTTTATAAATTTGAAGAGAATAAATGTTGTATGAAAAGTCAATTTTTTCTTCCTTTTTGATATGACAAGACCACAATTACGTGAAAGGGATTTTAAAAGCTCCTTAGGGATTTTATAGCCTTTTTAAATTAATATAAGTGCGAAAATAAATACATAATGGGACAGAAATATATAATTGATTATGATCTTATTAAAAAAAAAAAATTCCCCTTTTTCTAACTATCGATTAATGAATGAATGAATATTAAAAAGATTCTATATTTTTTTTTCTTAGTTAATTCTTTATCTTAATATGTATTCCTAATTGCTTAGAAGAATTGTAAAGAAGTTTTATAGAGGGAGATAATAATTATTTTATTCAATGGCCATTTAATCTTTGCATACTAACTAGAAATTACTCGTACTTTATTTATACGTCGCGATCAGCAGATATACTATGAACAACGCTGGTGGCGTTCGTTCAAGCAACGCTTTTTTATGAATTTTTCGTTGATAATCGGCCATTGAACAATCGTTTTTTGTAAAGTGTCACATTTTAATAATAGTCATTGTTGTCAAAGACAGTTCCTTTATTTTGTGGTAATTTTTAAAATGGTTTTTGTACCAAATTCATGAAAAGCTTCATGTTTCATTAGTAAGGTCTCAGGTTTGTGGCAAGTTATGAATTTTGGCTGTGTGTAAATTAACAAAATAATCACAGATGCATATAAATTATTAATTGTCAAAATTTCGACATTTATATGTGGTGAAACTGAAATGTTACTTTTAGTACTAGCTAAAAAACCATGTATAAATTCTGACATTTATTAACAATTTACATATAATGTTGCAACAGTTGCACTTACTTTGTTTATTTTGAAGTAGAAGATTATGAAGAATCTGAAAATGATAAAAATGAAAAAATAAATATGTTGAGTATGAAATATATGCATACAATATATTGTCGTTTCACACACATACCAAATGTTGAATTTGAATTTGAAAAGATTGTAATTTGGTTTTGAAAAAGATGGGTGTATCTGTATTTGACAGTGAATAATTTCACCACCTTCAATATAATCGTTTGTGACATAAAATATCAGTTGTAATCTAATTTAAATATTTTTTAAATTTTTTAAAACAATTGCAGATAATAAATTACAAAATAGTATACAATATTTTATTCCTATCTCATAGTCGTATATTATTTTTTTTTTGTTGCATTTAAACAAGAATAATATTCCATGCATGTACATATGTATATGTATTATACATATGTGGCTATATATACAATACATATTTAACGTATATAGAGGCCTATGGGCTATGGGATTTGAAAAATTATGTACCAAATCAATTTAAGCATTCTATCTAGGGATTTTTTAGTAACATAAATAAAATAAAACTAAGAGGAAAATATTAAAACTTTTCAAACTGTCCTTGTTTGATGTTATTAAATGTATACTATGCGTCCCATTTCAAAGTTATATATAATTATGTAACTTACTTAAGTAAATGTAGACGTACATACATATGTATAAAGAAATGTAATTATAAATTAGAAAAGTACTGCAAGGTATTTGCTTAATAATTAAAAAATTAATCCTACGGTGAGAGTTTTCTGTTTGCCCTAGTTTTTTTAGTTTTCAAGTGAAAAGAAGAAAGTTTTTAAACAATTGCTTAAGATTTTCCTACTATATGTATATGTATATTTTGTATGTATATAATACTAAAATACTTACATACCTATATAAAACAAAAGTACGATTCGTATATCGAATCTATACTTTAATACTTACCTACATACATAATATTACAGTGTATATGCTGTAGTTAGAGACAATGTTTTTTTTTTGGAAAATATGTAAGTGAATGTCCTTTAATGTAGAACAAAGTTTCTATGTCGTCAAGAAAATTCGTGCAAAGCATATTACATGAACTTGGCTGAGTTATATAATGTAGTTTAAATATGTACATAATACGTGCCAAAAATTTCAAATTTAGTTATTTATGTCAGTGATATAAATTCACGTTATTTCCAATCACTAACTACTTAAAACTTGTAATGGAATAATAATCAAATTAATAAAATTTATGACGTTAAAATGTTCCATAAAGAAATAAAGCTTAGAAAAAAGAAGATTTAAGACTTTGTATTGCAATTTTATAATTTACTATGTAATAGATGTAAATAGTAATCTCATTTATTTATAATGTTATAGATCGTCATTCCAAAGCATCACTACGTAAAGATGGTCTTACTAAAAATTAACCATTTTCCTTCTTTAGGAACATTTGAGTTGAAGCTGAATAAAACTCCTATTTGAAATACAAATTGACAATACTTTTAATTCTGTTTTTACACGGTTTCTAGAAAAATAAATTCAATTTCGTTTTTACACGCTTTTATTCGGTTTAAAAATCGGTTTGATTAAAATTTTAGGGAAAAATATTTCCATTAACTGTGATTTTCTTGATATATTAAGCTTAGTACAACCAACAATAGTGTTAATACAGGAAGTTAGCTTTTAGCTTTTTGCGCAATATTTAATCAAGAAATGCATCACACTATCGAGAGTATTAAATCTTTTAATAATTTTTTTTTGTATAAATCCTTTTATTTTTTGGGTTTGGATGTGGAACCAATCCTCTATTTTTGTATGTACTCCAAATTTTTTTTAATACGATTTTTTTTTGTACGTTTTTTTCTGTAACGTGTAAAAACAGTTTTAGGTGTACTTCGTTTTGTCAGATGATCAGTAAGGATGAATATAACTTTTGTTTAAAATATGCCTTCCTTTGGAATTATTTGCTCAAAATAAGGAACATATCCTGAAAGTATTTTTTCATTTATTTCTGTTATTTAAAAAAAAATGTGTATAATAATTTCTGCTAAGTTAATTTTTCAAAAAACCGACCGTTTACATACATAATATATAATTTAACAAAGTTTAAATTTATGTAAAAAAAAATATTAGCTACACGTTAATATGCGTATACCTAACCTACCCCTACATGTATATCTTTTTACATATACATACCTAAATGATTTGTATTTCACAAATAATTTAATCCGTTCATAAGTAAACCCCCAAAAATTAATCAAAATTTTCCATAATTTTCTTCTGCATGAGCACACAATTGACACACACATCAAAACCATATACAGGCAAATACATAAATACATAAATATACACACAATCAACCATCCATAATATGTAAATTTGACAAATTTCCATATTATTTTCTTGCAGACAGGAGCGTGATTTACAGACACGAACTGATAGATTTGGCGTAGAGGTACGAGAACGTGTTATGTGGGACATTCGGGAAGGAGTTGTTGGTGCTGATACTTTTATTCCAAAACATGTAGTAATAGTGACATGGAAGAATATGTCATTTGCTGGTGGAATTGATATGTCGCTATATAAGGTAAGTCATTCATTTATAGTGAATGATGGGGGTAGATCTAGTTTACTTGTGGATAATTCAATGACTATATGTATGACTATGTAATATATATGTATGTATATATGTATGGTATGTATGTATATTTTGGGTGCTTTGAAATTTTGTTTGAAACGTTAGAAATTAATTTATATTTAGTGGTAAAATTTATAACCGTAACGTGAAAATGATTAATAATCCAAAATTAAGCTCATATATGTGTTACATTACGTCATTATTCATTTATAATTGAATTTTGTATGGAGTTTTTGTGAAGTTTTGTACTTCGTTATTATTCATGCTAAGAAACAGGCACATGCGGTATATTTAAGATTTTTATAACCTTACCGCCTTTTTAAATGTTCTACTTTTGCTCTTATTTTTTCATTAAATATTAAGAATAATTTTTTTTTTGTTTTGGCTTTATTGCTGTTGAATATAATTTATTTAAAACTGTCCAATAATAAACAAAACATTTTAGTATATCATGTGAGTTCTGCTGTATGTATGCTTATATGTTTTATTATTATTTTCCTATGTTTTTGTTTTGTCATTAATTTAAAATTTAAATTTATTAAAAGAAAAACTGGTATTTTGTATTAAAATTAATGGCTTACAATAATAATTGAATCTAAATTTTAATTTGTGTTACTATAACGACTAACCGAACGAAAAACAAATTTAAATTTAAATTAATTCATCGCCACCGCTCATCATAACATTCGGCATTTGGTTTTGTCATTGAATGCTCCTGTTTAAATGGTGTTGGATCATAAGCTTGAGGATTCCAATAGCTAATAGCATTACTATTATATAATGGGTATTTGTTATGATTAATTTCACAGAAATTGCTACAATCTGTCGATACCAAATCAAATTGTTCAATATATTCTGTTTTCAATGGTGCATCATCATTTTCAGATTCTCGAATTTGCTGATTTTCCAAATAAGCTTTAGATATCTCATTCCACCAACACATTTCCCTATGAGTTTCTCGTAAAATTTTTGCTGGTGGTTTTGTTGACGGTTGAAATTTATCTGAATATTCGGTGGTCAATTTCATTTTTCGATTGCATGTATCATTTGTAATGTCATTGGATTTTTTTGCATTGTCCAGTTGGCAATTTTCCATCGAATTATTGGCCATTTTTATGATATGGAAATTTAATTAAACTAAAATGACATTTACGTATTAGAATAATTGACACGTTGCCAGAAAACGTTGACTAGATTAATTGGGTATAACCATGTATTACATATGTATATACTTACATAGATATGTGTATGCGTTTAGATATATCCATTCATAATTATCATAGATATGCATTGCTATTTATAATGTACCGAAATGTGCAATTAATTAAATTCAAAATTCATTAAATATTTTATACTTAGATTTTGACTATTTAAAGTATAAATATTTTTGAATTCAATCATACCTCTCCGTAATTAAGTATGTACTATACTTGCTCCCGATTTAAATATACCTACTGCTAGATGTGTGCAATGTAAATTGTACAATTGTATGTATAGAACCAATTAAAATAATATAAATACTTATTATATTTCAAAATAATAAATTTTAATTTGTTCTACAATATTTTCATTAAGTATGAAATTTACCATTACAAATTTGCCAAAATTATTGTTTGTTAACACAAAGTACCTTTATTGGTATCACAAAGTATCTAAAAAAAATACAATAAAATTAATCAATTTGAGTTTTACAATTTAAATTTCAATGCAGGAAATTATTTGAATATTGTTACCTGATGAAGCTCAAAAACATTTATGTAAGCATATGTAATCGGACGATATAAATTTCTGAAAAACTCTATGGGAAAACGCGTAGAAAATTTAGGTAGTGTCTTAGTTTCAAGAATATGAAAAAAATCATTCATAAAAATAAAAAATCAATTAAATATGAAATTTGAAAAAGAAATGACAAATTTTATATGTCAAAAGTATTCGGATGGTTAATTTAAATTCAAGATCCATTGAGATAATCTTTGAATTTATTTTTGTCTACTTAGAATTGAAAATATCCAATTTCTCATATAATTAGCATCCAAAGAAAGCCATTTATCTTGAAAAGCTTTATTAAACTTTTTTACATAAAAAAATGTTGCAAATTAATAAGTTCTATTTATTGTACCAAAACAAAAAAAGTACCCTAAAATATAGTACTGCATTTATTGAGAGTATGTGCTTTCTATATTGGACAAATTATTTTAAAATTGCACAGCAAAACCGCAAAATTTTGGCAGGGTTTTATTGTTTGTGGAATGACCGCTCGCACGAAAGTCTTTGAAAGTAGTAAATTAAAGAAAAACGAAAGAATTTCTTTTAGAACGATGTTTATTTGTTGGCTATAATTATATGGTCACTATCAAAAAATATTTAAGTTCGTACTTGCAAAAAATGACATTACCTCAAATACAAAAAGAATAGCAACGCAAAGTGAATGGGACTCATATTTTATTTATAATTTAAATACCGAATTTCAGGGAGTAATCCCAGGATTTAAAAACGCAATTTTCGGTCCGGGATCTCTGGATACATCCCTGTATAATCTGACCTTCGTTAGAAATGTAATTTAAAAAAAAAATTTATTAATAATCCAGACGAATCTACCGTATCAACTGAGTCGGTGATGATTTCCAAGTCGTTCTTATGGTGAATGGTGAATCTCGTCATATATGCCTCAATGTCAATATAAAATTTTACATTCATGATTTTTGGGCAATAATACAGAGCTTTTGCTAATCTGAGTTTATAAAATAAATTCACCCTATTATACAAACAGAACACCCATTTTCATATTTTAGGTTAACATAAAACCCTCTGTAATAGATAAATTCATTTTAATAAATATTCTATTGTAGGTAGGTATGTAGAATATACATTTAAATAGTATATGTATGTATGTATGTAGGTACCACGACCACCTATCCTATCCATAAACATACATATTAAATTAATTATTGTCACCAGCTAATAATTATATGGTAAATGGCTAAAAGGTAAACATAATATTCCATTATGAAGTATTTATAACTACCGTGGGTAATTTAATTGAAAACAAATTGTCGAATTGTATTTTTATAAATACAAATAGTCCTGCTGGTTTTGGGTAAACAAAAATATTTATTAAACGACATAATATGTACATATGTTTGTATGATATACATAAACATTGTATAATACATATACATATATGTATTTATAATGAAAAATTTGTTAATAGATATTTTTGTTATGTTAATTTTGTTTGCTTTCAAGTATTCAACCGTTAATTGAACGAAACTAATTATAAAATTCCTTAATACTTAATTACCAAGTGGGTCTATAGTTCGGGTAGAGCTTTGGTCTCCGCTACAAATTGCCTCCATTTCATATGGACTACGATCCACAATTCTGGCCTACCATGTCCAGCCATTTCGTTTTTTTTTTGTCCGCCCCTTTTTGTCGGTTAGCATCCATAATTATCGTCGGGGCTCAGCTTTGGTCCATCCTAGCGACATGTCCTCCCCACCTTAGTCTTTGTGACTTAACATAGCGTACGCTATCTTTTTCTCTTATATCTTATAAGGTCGTTCAGTTCGTGGTTGATTTTTATTCGGTATTCATCGTTACTTACTCGTGAATTCTTCGCAAGGTGATTCTACACTTCTAGGTGGTTCTACACTCAAGGTGATTTTCGTTTGCACGGGTCATTGCACATACTTTACACTCGTACACAAAGATTGATTGATTTTGATAGGAGTGTGATTTTTTATGAACCACCCACACTGCGGCCTTTTGTTTTACTTAGGCTTATTGTATAATTCTCCAGTTACATTTATCTCAATTGATCTGACGATCTCTTTTTTTTGGTGGGAAAATGGAGCACTTACGGAAACCTTACAAATGCTCGCTACCTTAAGCATTGCATTTTGAGATAAATACAATTATCAGACAATAAGTGCAATCCACCCTCATCAGATTCAAATCAACATTCCAGAGAAAAACATTTCATGTTTCACCTCAGTCGAACTTAAACCCGCCGGAACCTCCAAAGGCAACCACGCAATCCAATTAGCCATTTGGTCCAAGATAGCTCTGATAAGTGTTCTATAAATGACAATTTAACTTAATAATAAAATAAAATTAATTTCAATCAAAATTCAAAAAACCGTTTACAGAATCAAAATCAAAGTAATAGTAGGTACCTATTCGGAAATAATTTCGTGTTGCTTACTTTAATTATAGAAATTAACAAATTAATTTAATTAAAAATAGATGTGCCATTATGCATTTTAAAAGTTTTTTTTCAATTGCTCATTAAATATTTCAGTTGTGTGCGGCATTTAATAATAAATCTCAATATTAACCATCTGTTGTTATGTTTATGTGTTTGGTTATTTTTCAGCTTTAACAAAATTTCTAGAATAAAATATAAATTGCTATAGAAAACATTGTTGTTGTTTTTACAACGAGCGTTTGGAAATTACTCATGCGCTCAACTTGATTTTTCTACCTCATTTCTACAATGATGATAAACGAAGAAAATTTAGCCTGAGGAGCTTTTGTAAATAATATAAATCTTTTTAGGAAAAAAAAAAAAAAAAAAAAAACCACCCACTGACAATCATTTGTTATTGTATGACTGTGATGGTTGTGATGGTGATGTTGGTAGTTACTCTTAATTCAAATTTATATTCTATCATAAGAAAGGTATTTAGGAAGTAGATATACCCCTATACAGTATACAAGTATACATTATACTATTTCTTTACTTTATTAGTATACTTTACGTGTACACTGAACGTACATAATATATTTTGTTTATATTATTACATTTTGTAATAGAAGCTGTTAGAAAATATAATGGAAATAAAACAATTGATTTTGTCCATGGATCCGACGAAAACTACCGAAATGAATCCAGGGTGAAATTTTTTTTTGTTAAAATAAACATCATATTTATAGGCACATAAGTTTTAACATTAAATTTTCTTTTGAGAAAATAAAACCAGTAAAGAAGTAAAAATTGGCTACGCCGATTATAATATACCCGTATGAGTACTTGTTTATTATTTA
>JANSTT010016886.1:0-19428 GCA_026745375.1 Platyura marginata | reverse complement strand
GTTAGTTTGTGAAATGAGTGCATTTAATCCAAAGTAATCGATTTTCTGAAATGGGTATGTTTGTAAATACACAAAACCAAACCGTGTAAAACGAGACAGAGTTTACGTATAAAAATGGTGGATTGGACCTAAATTCTAAGCCGTGTCAATCGAGTCAAAGAATATAAGAAAAATTCATAGATACGTTCAGAATAACCGTGTAAAATGAGACAAGGATTTTATGGGATTGGTTCCGCTGAATCTCAAGCCGATTGAGTTATAATATGTAAAAAAATGTTATAAAATATATTTCTTATTAATCCTTACTTAAGCACCCGTCAATGGCAAACGTCAAAGGGAATGACACAACGTTAGTTTGTGAAATGAGTGCATTTAATCCAAAGTAATCGATTTTCTGAAATGGGTATGTTTGTAAATACACAAAACAAAATGTATAATAAAATCGTGTAATTCAAGTGCCGTGCAAATCGACGGTTGGCTGTACTTAGATATTGTGTGCTTTGGTATGTAGATTTATATTAAACAGGATGTTTAATTGGACCTATTAGACGGATATGTCACTTTGGATGTTAATTTTTGAAGAAATGTTTTTTTAAAGTAAATTAATTTTATTTATTATTTTAATTTTAATTTTTCTCGACAAGAGAATGCATTCTCGACACAGGTCAGCTCTTAGTATATGAATCATTAAAGTTGCTTATTTTGATATTAATTTTTCTCTCTCTTGTTAGAAAAACGAAAAATAAAATTATGCATGAAATTAAATTACATTTATTAATTAAGCCACTTGCTACTGACTCTTAGGTTAGGTAGGTACATCGCAATTTGTATTGATCCAATTCATGTTGGCAAAATTTATCCTGCGCTACTAACAAAAGTTCGATTTTAGAAATTTTACAATCGAAATATGAAATTAGCCTACAACTTCATTGTCATTATAATTTGTCTCTACTATAAATACCGAACAATATATATTTTCAGAAAATTCGGAAAATATTTTTAAATTTAATGCAAATCGACAATAACATCGATGACGTTAAGGATTAGAAGTTACCACTACTGTTCAGTCTCTTAAAATCTCAAGCCACTGCAATTTAAATTACGATCAATATGGGGGGATTTAGATCATTTATGTTAAATATTAAATTGTATTTTAGTAAAATGATATAGTAGCGGTGGAGAATAATCATTTTGGTTCACGTTCCCTACGAAAGAAAAAAATAAATAAATTGCGTGCCCAATTCCCAATAAATAATTTCACTGTTACGATTCCGTCGAAATGTTGACGATTTAATTCATTCGTGGATCTGGCTCCGGGAATTAACATTTTTTGAAATCAAAGTGAACTTGTAGCATACGAATATGATTGAAAAATGAATGAAGATATATTATGTGACCTTTAAAATACGGAGCCGATTATTAAAATATAAGGAACGGAGTGGGGTCCCTAGGGTCCCATGTGCAAAAAGTTGATTTCGCGTATATTTTTTAGTATATTATGATTTTTAGTAATGTTAGTAAATTAAAATAAGAATAATTAATTAATTTCATATTATTTATTTTAAGGAAATCAATGAAATAGTCATAAATTATGTATTTTTTAAATTATATGTTTCTTAATTAATATTTTTTCTTAATTATTATTATTTATAAAATTAAATTGGACTACCTGAAAAAAGAACGGAAACGAAAAATTACTTAATTACAAACAAAAACTAATTTTGGGGGACCTATAGACCCCACTCCGTATTTTAAAGGTTAAATCAGTATGGAAGGGCTAATACTTAATATAAATTGCAATTTTAAATCACATTGCACTTTCTATCTTAAATATTAATTTCTGAAAATTCCCCCAAATTTGTAAATTAGTAAATTGACTGAGTACTCGCCGGAATTTTTCTCCGCCATATTCGCACTAAACAACTTTAACACAGGTATTTTAAATGTACTCTTTCCTGTACTGGAGTACGTGTACCGTACATATATCATCGATATGAGTGATTGAATCAAAATAAACAAACATTTCGCAGGCAGTTCAATAAAAAATCCATCAATATTGATTCTATTTTCACAGTATCTTAAGAAAAACATCTGACCCGCCCCATAATCTATCTACAATATTTTTCTTTTGGCATTATGCGACACTTTTCATGATGTCAACGTTCACATTTATAAAAAAAAAGAAAAAAGAAAGTAAACTTATACGCGTCTATATAGGTGTTGGTGTAGGTGTAGCTTTTATAGGTGTGTTATGTATGTAGGTAGGTAGGTAGATAGGTGTATCTGTGTATATATATATAGGAACAGATTACACGTAGAATTTCTTAAAATGTCATATCCTCTATCTAGTAGCACCCGATAGATAGATAGGAAGCCGTACATATGTCTTTCGCTGTATATACATATATATATTAATATCACAACAATAATAAATATACGTGAAAAGGAAGAATTCTTCCGTAATATCAGCCAGTCATGGAATTTTATTATTTGTGCCACTTCGGTCATATTAATGTCACGTTATCCATTCAGGAATAGTTATTTTTATTTCCCTTTTTTTTTTTCTTTTTTTTTTTTTTTAATAACTATATCTCCGCTAGGCTCCCGTACTTTATGAGCAAAAATTGACAAAATGGAATTATCAAAACGGAAAATTTATTGTTTTGTCAATATTCTGTCATAAAACATCAGCAATATTTCACATTTATTACTGGTTGATAGTAGATGGCGGTACACCATTACTCTAATGAAATTTTCGCCACTCACGCACATGAACACATCGTTATACTTTGGGGTGTTATGTTTGGCTATTTGGGATTGTTATAGACACACAGAAGTCATAAAAATAAAAAAAAAAAAAAAAAAATGTTGAAATATTACAAAAATTATGAGTTTGTGTTCATCGTTTTTAAAAAAAAAAATTATTACTTTTTTTTTTTTTTGTTGCCAGATGTAAAATGGAAAAATAATAATGCCATTTTATTAGAATTTGAATGTGGAATTTTATCGAGGGTAAAATATGGAATGTTCTTGAAAAATGTGATTTCTATATGGATGTACCTAATGTAGAGAAAATCAAGTTTTTCAAGTAATCCGTGCACGTGCAGCCACATGTTTTCAAATGGATGCTTTTTCTCCCCATTTTTTTTTTCTTTCTTTTTTTTCTATATTCTTTGCCTTATTTTATATATTATGGCATCAAATTGTGAGGTATTTTATTGAATAGTCAAATATGTAGTTTATTTATGCAAGAAATTAGAAATAATTTTATTAAGTGATTGCCTAATAATACAGAATTATTTATGTTAATTCGGTAAACGAGTAGACATTTTTCTTTTATTTGGCTAAAAATGGTAATCGTTTTTTTCTGCTCTACCCACGGAGAATGCAGTGGAATTTCGTCCTTAAAGAACCGAAGGTCACAGATGTGAATTTATTAAAATTCAAACCAAACTACCAGCGATCGTCTACTAGACATAGTAAATTTTAGCCTATGGATGGGACGGATTGAATTCGATTGGGCGACAGGGATTGGAGATTGGATTGATTAAAATTTAAACCCGACCAGTAGTGGACGTAACAATATGATCGCGAACGCGACGATCACCTATTTATTGTCGATCTGATAGTATGTAAGGCATTTTTGCTAGACGATCGTGTTGCCATTTTGACGATCGTTTATTGTTGATCGTAAGGTATGTGACATTTGGTTTTTGTTGCATATAAATACAGTAGAATCTCGATCATTAGAACAGAATAATTCTACCCCTGTTCGAGTTTTGTAATTTTTCGAGTTTTCGAGAGTATTGAGGATTACACAAGAATGGAGAAAAGAGAATGGGGAAAAGTGGGAAGAGGGTAGGGAAAGGTGGGGAATAGTGCAGAAAGGGTGGGGAAAAGTGGGAAAAGGGTGGGGAAAAGTGGGGGAAAGGTTGAGAACGTTGGGGAAAGGTTTGAAAAATGTAGGGAAGGGTAGTTTTGTTTGGAAGCCCCGTAGGTTTACTTAACAGCTTTTTTTAAAAGTTCTTCAAAAAACTCATGAAACTACCTCAAAATTAATAAAAAATGGCGAGGCGTTACGTACTAACAAATTGCTATACAAAACCAGATCATCTACTAGACATAGTAAATTTGACCTCTGAATTTGTGTTTTCTCCAATTCTAAATGCTTTTTACTTGCCTGTTTTCTTAAAATCTTAAAAAAAAAGTTCTCTTTCACTACAAAAAGTCGCACATCAAAGAAAAATAATCTTCATGCTGTTTATGGGTACTTTCATTTATTTCTCTTTTCATAAACGAAAGTAGGAACGTAGAGTCTTGTCCAAAGCTAAATGGTCGTTTTCAATGGTTTTTTTGTAAGAACTTTTTTTACTTAACATTTATTATGATTATTATAAGAAAGAAAACCAACAATCCGGACGATCATTGGCTATGAGTCATATTTGTCTTAGCATACACTTTTAGTGTTCATTAAAATAAAAACAACAACAAAAAAAAACTCTCATTGAAATAATGACGGTGGTATATTACAGGAAAAATGCCATTTATCTATTTCACACTTCTGGCTAAATGAACCTAGACCACACAATCCACCAACAAAACCCTGTGTATATATAGTAAAATAGCGAAGAAAATAAATATATTATAGAAAAGTATTGCCAGACTTTTGTTTTCCGCACAGACGTGAAAGCGCTTTTAATATACAGAAAACTTAAGAGCTTTGTTATGATTAAATCAACCGCAACAACAAATTTTTGTTATTGTTTCCTCCATAAAATATGTTTATACACAGGATTGCGTGACTAAGTGGAAAATGCATGTCTGAACATTATGTTTAAATATAAATGGATACCTGCTACACATAGCATAGGGACCCACCAACCAACCTTCCCCCCCCACACCCCCTTCTCCCGACATACTTTTTACGATATGAATGTCAAAATAAAGTACATAACAGAGAATATTATACATCCGTACAAAATCTTTTTGGTTTTTTTTTGTTTTTTTTTTTTTATATAGAAATAAAAAAAAAGCTTTTAAAACTTCTAATGGCAGCTCAAGTTTCTCAAGGCTTAAGGTAATGCAATAAAATTAAAAAATATATTTTCCTGGATAAAAAGAAAATATTGTGAATTTGCTGTTTTTAAGATTACTTTTGTAATGTTTCTTCTTCTTTCTCTATTTTTCCGAGTGGGTGCTTAGCATCCACAAGGATGATTTAGTTGTGACTGCGACTATTTGTATAATGTAGTGAAGTGAAGCATCGCCCGCGATATGTTCTGACCGATGTTATGTGTAAAAGATTTTTTATGACGATTAACTGCAAAATTCAAAAGTTTCTCCCTCTTATTGTAGATTTTCTATTTTACCGTAGAGCCCTCTGTTGGTGTAGAAAAATATTTTTTTTTTGTTGCAAATATCTCCGTAATCGCTAAAAAGTTGTTGAACTTAGATTTAGTGACTTTTATTTTATCATTTCAAATAAATAAAAATCGAAAGGTTCCAGATACTCATTCATAGATGGGATACGAATTTTCGGCTACTTCTATTTCCCTACATTGATTTCTACACTTTCGCATCTGAGAATGTACTTTTTTGAAATTTATTTTGCTTCAAGCGAATTATTATTATCAAGTTATTGGTTATGTTACTATTTTCATTGTTTATTTCGCTTATTTCAATTATTTTTGTCATCGACAAAATAATATCAGAACACTTTCCACAAATTCATAAAAGACTGCAGTGGCGAAGCGTGGTGAGAATTATTGATGCCATCATCATGAGACCATTTTTTAGAAAAAAACTTACGTTATTTTTTGTATTTTCGGTATGGAAAGCGAAAAAAAATTTGGTGATTCACCGAACATCTTGACCGTTTTTTCGGCGGTTTTTTTAAAAAGTTACACAATTTTGAACTTTCTTAATATTAAAGGTATGATTTTGAAACTTTGTATTTTTATATTATTTTGAATTCGCAGCATGTTTTGCCAAATAAATTTTTTGGAAAAAGTTAACCCTTTAATGCCCAAACATTTTGAACATGAAAGGGTGAATTAAAAACTTTCAAAAAGCTACTCACGGTTCTCAAAATTTAATTAAAAAGTAAACCCTTTAAAATCCAAACATTTTGAACATGAAAAATTTTCACCGTTCTCAAAATTTAATTCTAATTACTTTGGTAAATTTTTTATTTTTAGAAAATGTTAACCCTTTAAGGTTCAAACGGGTTAAAGGGTTAACTTTTAAAAATTTACTAATGCGTTAAAAATATAAAGAAAATTTCCCTGAACGCATTTAGTTGAATTTTAATATTTTTTGGTTAACCCTTTCATGTTCAAAATGTTTGGACCTTAAAGGGTTAACTTTTTCCAAAAATTTTATTTGGCAAAAAATGCTGCAAATCCAAAATAATATAAAAATACAAAGTTTCAAAATCATATTTTCAATATTAACAATAATAATAATAAGTTCAAAATTGTGTCAATTTTTAAAAAAACCGCAAAAAAACGGTCAAAATGTTCGGTGCCTCACCAAATTATTTTTCGCTTTCCGGTATAAAAATGATGTAAGTTTTTTTTTAAAATAGTCTCATGAAGATCAATAATTCTCACGCTTCGCCACTGAAAGACTGTAGGTACCTACATTTTTTTAGAAAATTCGCAATGTATTTTCTAAAAAATGTTGGTACAGTCTTTTATGGCTTTTCGGATGGATATTTTTATATTTTTCCGAAGAATACTAAATAGTTTTTACAAAGAAAAATTCAAATTTTTCTCAACAAACAAATATTTTTTCCATGTGGGTGTAGAAATCTACACTACAACGTGGGATTATGAACTTTTTCTCAACAGGGCTCTACGGGTTTAAATAAATAAAAAATTCCCCTCACCCACCCAACACAAGGCAACATAATATTGATTTTGGTTTGTTATACAAAAGTATAAAAGTCAAATATTAATTTTTATTTCCTGTTATTAATAAACCATTTTTCATCGCTATAAATCTATAATAAATAATTTGAAGAAAAAAAAAAAGAAAAAAGATTTCGGGAATCTTTTCTATATGCCCCCAATACCAAAAAGCTATCAGCTATACGATTGTCTATAAAAGAAATCCCTCACCACCAGTTTCATTGTAAATGGAAAATTAATAAAGATTTTATTATATGACTTATCAAATCTTGAACGATTTTTGGGTAGTTTCAATATAATAGCATTTTATGCTTTGTCATTATCACGCCTATATACCACATCCACACACACACACATAATAGGGGTTGGCAAAGAAACATTTTTCTATTTACGAAAACGAACAAGTTTTTTTTTTGTTTCACACAAATATTTTTTTGTGGTTTTGCTAATTCTTTTCTATTTATTTAGACAGTTGCCATATTAGTAATATTGATCGTTTTCTCTATTGTACATACATATCTAATACAAAAAAAAATGTTTCTAAATATATACAGTACCGACTCGATAATTGCACTATCTAGTAATTGGATTTCTCGCTAATTGCAACAAACCAAAACATATTACATTGTCTACTCTATAATTGAACCAAAAAAATACATAAAAGTTACGCAAAATCGTGCAATTACCGAATGTCAACGAAATTTTCAATATTGATCGTCATCTGTTCAATTTCTTTGTTCGTACTTCTTTTAAATCTTAGAATTTTTCACTATTTTTCGAATTCATTTTTGTAATTTATGTTGTCTTGTCGCGCAGTTGTCAGTGAGAACTTGAGCAGTATAAATGTTACAATGTCTGCATCGAAAAAAACATACCCCTTTTTATAAATTCAAGATAAATTAGAAATTTTACGTATTTCACGTATATAAGTGATTTTTTTTTTCTCGATAATTGCACCATTCTCGGTAATTGCAAATAGGCCTGTTTTATATCAGTTCAATTATCGAGTAGGTACTGTACATATATACTAAATACATTATGTATACATATATAGTATACTAAATATGCTTAGGTGCCTTACAATATAATTATTTTTACCTATCATTTCGCCTGTTCGTAGAAAGAAAATTCGATTCTTGAACCTTTCTAATTTCTAAATGAATTTGAAAATTGAGTTAAATCTTAATTTAAAGTTTAAAAATAAAATAAAAAGGCTATTAAGTAAAGCTTAGCACCGCTTCCATACTAAACTACTCCTTCCCTACAGGTTAGGTGTTTTTCAGCTTAATCCCAAATGTTGTTAGATTAGACTTTTCGTAAATTTCTAATGAATCTCGACTAAACTCAGCAAAGATCAAAGGTTCAGCTGCCATTTTAAAACTGTTTTAATTGGTCGAACAAAAATTGTTCAACAAATTCTCATTTTCACCTAGCATTTCATAAATAACTACTGTGCAACCTAAAAAATGGCCAACCATCCAAAAGTTATTTGCGAGTAAGGGATCAGTTGAAGTCAAAGATCTCCCATATAAACTGAATACCCGAAGGAACACAGCATAATAAAAAGTTTTGTTACGAAATTTTTGAATGATTACCTACTACTCATTAGGCCATGTCACACGCTGTTGTCATTGGGCGCCCAAAACAGATTTTATAGGCAAGACGTACGGGAGGTAAAGAATACATCTCTACACAGCTGTTGTCATTTGTAGAGAATTTTGCATCAAAAACTAAATCTGTTTATCGGTGCATCAACACCAATACAACGAAGCAAAAGACTGAATGAAAAACAAATTCTCTCACACACGCAAAGCTTCACGTAAATATAATAAAAGAAACAACCGATGCAAGAGGACTAAGTGTGGCATCACTCGACTGTTGTTAAACTGGTTTGCATCGTGCATCACTTGAGCAATGACAACACTGTGTGACATGGCCTATTGGTAGTTTTTATTTCGGCTCAGCACACTCTACTAGAATAATTCCGAATCTCTTCGATAAATTTCTGGTCAGCTCCCATAAATCTAATCATACAATCTTTGAAAATACATTTTTCCTAGGTACACATCCATAATTCAATTTACATAAATATATTTTTATTCCAATTATAATCAATGGCTACATTTATGTTAATTTATGATTGAGATTATGCATAAAATCGAAACAACAACTGTTTTACCAAGATAAAATGATCAACGGATTTTAATACTATCCAATTTTGGTGCAATATATAATTTTATATTAAAGCACATCCAGAGAAGAAGCACTAAATCAAATTAATTCAATGAGATAAGAGATGAATTATCCTGGATTAAATGATGAGGCACCAATATATATCTATACATAAAATAAAAACCTTTCTATAGCACATCCTATAGATATATACCGCGTATTCGGCGTATTCCATTAGGAATTAACGTTAAATGTTGCCTATAAACAGCAACGATGAGTTTTATGTTAATTATTTGCAGAAACTGTGTGACAGCAAAAAAATAGAAACAAATTATCAAAAGCAACATTTTTTTTTTTTTTTAGACAGAGAAAAGTACCCCCCCCCCCCCATTTAAATAAACACGGAAAAAATTTGCATGTCTGAAATAAAAACAAAAACCATCAACGGGACTAAATGGCTTGTACTCGTTACAATAAAAAGCAAAAAAAAAAAAATCTGATTATTTTATACCACTTGACACAACCGTAATAACAACACTAATTTGAATAAAGTGTCATTAAGAAAAATAGAAAAAAAAAAACAAACAATCGAGTCGCTATGTATGTTAAATCAGAAATTAATCTAAAGTGATGGTTATTAAAGTAATAACCTAGCCAACACAAATAAAATCCACAATTCAATTATTGCTCGTAGTTCGGAAACGTTTTAAAGACAATGTGCACGATTTTACAGCTACTTTTAACTAAAATGTAACGAATTAGTTACAAATTGTAACTAATTTGTAACTAAATTGTAACTAAAAAGAAACCTTTTTAGAAATTTTCAAAAATAATTTCTCTTTTACAGTACATACGAGTATTTAGGTTAATTAATTAATTTAATATACATTTTTTTAGGGTTTCTTTTAATTAAATAAATCTTTGTATTAATCAAAAAAACATTGTTGAAATAATTACTTGGTTTATATAATTTTCAATTATTTATTAAATGTTTCCTAAGGTTAAGTATGCCTAGGCACTTATGTATTTCATAAAACTATATACAGTGACTTACAGAATATATATATATATACAGTGACTCACAGAATTGAGCGTACAGTACAATTATTGCTATAAATAAACGAATTTCTTCACAATGACATATTTCTTGACACCACCATGACTAAAGATGTGTACTTAAACATTTTGAAGAAAAATTTGAAATCTTCTGCTACCAGATTGAATATCCCGTGTGTTTATTATTTACAGCAAGATAATGATCCTAAACACTCGGCATACAATGTAAAATAATGGCTCCTCTACAATGCTCCAAAGCAGCTAACAACTTCACCACAGTCAACTTCTTCAGGAATTGGATAAAAGTGGATCTGATGTAACTAAAAAATTGGCTCTTTCGATGCCAAAACGCTTGATCTAAAATACTTTCCATAATTATTAAAAAAAAAATAAAACTTTTAAAATAATTTTACCGTATTGGAGGTATTAGAAATATGTCATCGTGAAGAAATTCGTTTATTTATAGCAATAATGGTACTGTACGCTTAATTCTGTGAGTAACTGTATATTATGTATTTCTATCTACCTATCTATACGGAAGTATCATTTATATACGTAATGTACGTATAATAGGTACTTACCTTTGAACAAGTACGTACAAATGTATTATAAATTAATTTCTCCATATAGAGTATTGCTCAATTTTTATTGTTGAAGAGTCATCGTTTAATGTTAAGTGAACTGTAATCTTTCAAAGCTCTCACTAAATATCTATACACAATGTACAATGTAGATGGCGGAGTGACGCTTTGTCTAGACATCAAAATCAAAGAAAATTCTTGAAAATATTTGAGGGAATTAAAGCCCACACACATTTATAAGAAGAAAAAAGAAAAAAAGAAAAAGGAAAATGACGGAAAACTGTGGGTGTTTAAAATAAATAATTTTATTCTATGTGTTTATCTATACCTATAGAAAATTTTGTGTGTGTGTGTGTGTTAGGTACACGTAATTTAAATGAAACCTCAATTTTCACTAAATTGAAATACGGGACATATACCAAACCATAGCCAATGGCTGCGATTCTTGAAATCGTTTTTTGTTGCCGCGGAATTCGTTTGTCCGTGTCAATTATTTGGAAACAATTTTACTACTCGTCCATTAAAATTTTGTTGATTTTTTTATTGTATCATTTTTTTCTCAATGAAATTGGACTTATTTCACTAAACACATTGACTAAAACTGATCATTGGCACTTGGAGAACATTTTTACCTTTATTTGAATACAGTTTTATTTATTATTTTAATAAAATGTTTAAAATAAAGGAACAAAGTACCGACCATAATAACAAAAATATTTTACTAAAGGTACTGCCACACAGAGCGCAGTCTGCCAGCCGTGATCTGACCGCGACGGTCTCACCTTTAACATGTGCCCGGCTGCATACATATATGTGTATTACAAGTGAACGCCTTGCCGCGTGGTCAAAAAATGACAAATCGCAGCGGGCAGACCGCGCTCTGTGTGGCAGTACCTTAACTGCTCTAATTTTCACCAAAAAAACAATTTTTTTTTATTCCCGCAAAACAAATACACAATCACTTATAAAAAATAAAACGAAAATTATTAAAATAAATTAAATTATCAATTATTTATTTTAAGTATGAAAATATATTAAAAAAATGGCATTTGACAGTTAAAACATCGCGAACGCAGCGTTTCTATTTTCAAAAAACCCTTCAAATGTATTTTCGAAAGCAATAAAATACATACAAATGATCAACTTTGTCATCTGCCACATAGATGGCAGTGTGTTTTGTCCATGAAATTTTATATTGTTTTTGGTGTTTATTTTGATTTTTATTGTTTGTGTCAAACATATTATTTATATTTTAATGAAAACAATGCAATTTTCATTGCACCCCAATAATGGAAAGAACTAAAAGGTTGATATAAACAAATTTGACGTATATCGCATTGCAACGCACCGATGAAAACCATGTTTCACGGCAACAAAAACAAATTCAAGAATCGGACTGAATATTAAGTACATATTTTCTATCTATCTATCTATCTATCCATATAGGCGGTGTGACAAATACATTTTCTATTTACATACATAAATGTACGTATATGGGTCCCCGCGTGAAGGGATGTTGTAAAACGCAGTATTTTTTTTTATTTAAATAAGTACAACCCCGATAATCTTAACAACCCACAGAGTAATCAAAATAAAAGCTATACACCCATCCTTAAAATTTACTAGTAGATGTCTACTAACTACATATACATATATGAATACATATGTATATGTATAGACAGAGAAAATTTTCAAATAAGCATACATATACATATGTACATATATAGGCAATAGGAAACGGGAAAGGAAATTAACCCTCCTCCTGATGGATTTCTATTGAGATTTGTAAAGTTGTAGCACATTCGGTGTTGGTATAGTAGTGAGAAAAGAAATTAAAATAAAACTAAAATTTGTGCTTTTAAGTCGACTTTCATTGGAATGTTATATTTTGGATGAGATTTTCGGAAGGAAGGATTAGTGCTTTTTGGTGTATCTACGTACAGGTAACCGTCGTATAATTATACAGGTGTATCTACGTACAGGTAATCCTCGTATTTTAATTGAAAAAAAAAAGTTTGGAACGTATCCCTAATTTTTCTATGGCTTCCTTGTCTCGTATAACGCGGCCTTTTTTGTGGAATCTAACCTTCGCGTCCAATCAACTATCGAATGGCTCAGTGGTAGAGATAATGCCTTTGGAACGCAAGAACCTGGGTTCGATCCCTGTCTGGAAGTAAAATATATATGAAGTGTTTTTCTCTCAGGCGAAATTTAAACCTTGGGTCGGAGTGGGTCGTGGTCCATTTAAAAATGTTGGTCTAGGGCATCATTTCAAGGAATTACTGCCGATTGTCGATTCAACGAAGGAAACACTTCAAATGTTAGAAAAAAAATATCTTGAAATATAAGAATTTTGTGGAATTTGACAATTTAAGTGTTTTTCAACTGAAATATTCCCAAGACCGGATATGTGCCGAGTCGCCAACAAGAAATCCTCAAGTTAATTTTTATAGAAATGACGAAATACAGAAAATTTCTTATTAACCGATTTTAAAAATTATGTCTAACCAAAATAGTCACAGTAAAGGAGTATTCGGGATAGGTAGAGAGCAAGGCACAATCGAATCTTTGACGATGCGCAAGTCTCCACATGGAAAAAATAGAAAAAACTACGGTGGACAAGACACGTAGAAATAATGCAAGTCAACAGGATTCCAAAAAAGATTTTTGGCTAGAAAAACGAATGACAAAAGACCAATGAGGAAACTCAGAAAAAGATGGGACAACACAGAGGACGAGATATGTAAAGAATTTAATGGGAGTTGTGGCATAAAGGTCATTGTCAAGAGACAGAACTGGATGGAAGCGAGGAATGCAGAAGACCAGGGCCAGAAGTCGATTTAGTATCAAATTATTATAAAAATTAGGCACCAATAATACCTACCAACATTAGATTTGTATTTTGGAAGTGATCTTTTGTGGATCTAAAGTTCCGTGTAAAATTTTGTAATAACTGACAAGTTGGATGGGTAATGGGTATGATGATGAGTATAATGTACGCACTTGCCACTTTAACTTGAAACTACCCCTCCTGCTCCTAATATACTTACGTACGCAACGATTCTAAGTAGGGTATATAAAAATAAATAAATTAACGCGGAACAATACGCCATTCTTGTAAGAAAGAAAAAAAAATGCACAATTACCTTCATAACAATATCAAGGACAACGATTATGTTAATTACATCCATCAATAACGTCGTTCCATTTTTTATTTTTTTTTTTCATTCTCCTCCTAACTGAGCCGAGAGAATTTCAATGTGTACATAAATATATAAAGCCTCCCTTCTATTTGTACCTATACAATGGTACCGAGAGTCATGATGCAATAGTGAAAAAAAAAAAAAATAATAAATGAAAAATAATTTCAGGTACGAATGGTAATTACACTGGATATAAATTAACGTAATTTAAGGGAGGCAAAACATATAACAACATTTTTGAACATATAGGTATGCTTTAATATCCGTCCATTATCGCGTGTAATTAGATTGTAATTACACTCAGTTTATTTCTTCTTGTACCAGCCGCTTGTTTATAAACCTACTCACAGTGAGTGCTATAAATATTTCTACAGTCACACAGTGTTGCTTGAATACCGTTTTAAAGTAATTTTTTTTTTTTAATTTTGTTAAAGTGATTTATGCATTTTTTAGGTAATATTAAAAAATTCTTTAAACATTAATTATAAATTATTTTAAACTTAAACTTAATTTAGTAAAAGAAGCGACACATGATACCTCTGGCCCCCGGATTCTGCTACTTTACGCGTACAGTCAAAATGAGTGACTGTCATTTGCACAATTCGTCCCGTACTATTTGTCGCCCATGATTTGGAACAGATTATCATCATTAATATCTGAATCAACCTATAGAATACACAAAATTGCTGAATTGTAGGTGACGAATAGTTGGCGACGAATCAGACGTGTGCGCATTTTTACCATCCATTTTGACCCGTAGTATTTGTATTATGTGGTAGCTTTGGCAACAAAGGAATTGTATGGTAAAAAACAGTGGCGAAGCGTGAGAATTTTTGATGCCATCATCATGAGTCTATTTTTAAAAAAACTTACGTCATTTTTATACCGGAAAATGAAAAAAAAAATTATTGAGCCACCAAACACCTTGACCGTTTTTTTTTGGTGGTTTTTTAAAAAGTGACACAATTTTTAACTTTCTTAATATTAAAGATATGATTTTGAAACTTTGCATTTTTATATTATTTTAAATTTGAAGTATTTTTTGTTAAATAAAATTTTTGGAAAAAGTTAACCCTTTAAGGTCCAAGCATTTTGAACATGAAAGGGTTAACTAACAAATATTAAAATTCAACTAAATCCGTTCAGGGAGACTTTCTTTATGTTTTTAGTGCATTAATATATTTTTAAAAGTTAACCCTTTAAAGGCACCATTTAGACCTTAAAGGGTTAACATTTTCTAAAAATAAAAAATTTAATTAATGTAATTAGAATTAAATTTTGAGAACGGTAAGTAGCTTTTTGAAAATTTTTGATTAACCCTTTCATGTTCAAAATATATGGATCTTAAAGGGTTAACTTTTTCCAAAAATTTTATTTGACAAAAAATGCTGCAAATCCAAAATAATATAAAAGTAGAAAGTTTCAAAATCATATCTTCAATATTAAGAAAGTTCAAAATTGTGTCACTTTTTGAAAAAACGCCGAAAAAACGGTCAAGATGTTCGGTGCCTCACCAAATTTGTTTTGGATTTCTGTTATAAAAATGACGTAAGTTTTCATAATGATGGGATCAATAATTCTCACGCTTCGCCACTGTAACCGATGTTTCGATGCCCTAAAATACCTTTTCCGTACCTCACTCTTTAATAGAACAACCTATATAAGACAATTATTCGACCAATCATCACTTATGGCAGCGAAACGTGGACATTAACAAAGAAACAGGAAAATGCTTTCAATATATTTGAAAGAAAAATCCAACGATCGAATAAGTCCAGCTCAGTGCAGTAAGGGAGTGTATGGCGAAACAATGAGCTTAAAGAGATTTTTGGTACTGAAACAATCGTCGGCACACTTCAATCAGCCCAGACACAGATGGCCAGGAGATATAATCCAATAGTAAAATGAGAAACGGTGGAGAGAGTACGTGCAAGAGGAAGGTCGACGACATGAAAAAGGTGGATTGATTGCGTTGAAGAAGATCTTAGCTGAAAAACGATGCCTGAAAACCCGACTGATATATGGCGAGGTGTTGTGAAGTCAGCCAAAATTCACCAAGGATTATGAAGGCTCTGATAAACGAAACTGAAATATTAAAATTTTGAAAATTCCATCTTCTTCCGGAATACGAGCGTCTTACTTAATGGCCTACATTTTCAAATATTCTCAAATATTACGAGTCAATAACTTTTTAGTCAATTGTACGAATTACATAAAATTCGTAATTGCTATTAATTAGTTTATCAATCGGCAACGTAATTCAATTAAAAATATTTAAGATCAAAATTAGAAATCTTTCAATTTAAATGAATTTTTATCTTGATATCTGTCACAATGAAAAATTTATTATATAAAATGTTCTGACAAAACACATTATTGATTTTCTATTTGATATACATATTTGGATATTTTAAATACTTGATTAGATATCGGTATGGACAAAACATTATCGATAATTATATATCGACATATTATTATAAATATTCGATTTTCTTCAATAGACTAAACAAAGTGATTGACATTTTAATTAAAATATTAATCAACCTATCATCTGCTCAATTAATAAAATTAAGGTAAGCTGTATGCTTCTGAGTATTAGAAGACCATAGAAGTCTGGCTGTCAAATAGAAAAGTAATATTTTTATGTAAATAGAAGCTTAACATTGGAAAATTATTTACGAAGTTGTGACAGTTTGATGTTATGGGATGTTGGAATGTACTATTGACCGGAAATGGATAACATAATTTTATGGTTAGATAAATGAATTATTAGTATTTGTGTAAAGAACGTGAATTATTGGCAAATACACAAGTAATATTAGCCGAAACATAATAACCAAAAAAAAAAAATGTTACTTAGTGTCTCGCTAGAAGTGGAAATGAGGTGATTTTTTTTTTTTGAACACAAAGACACTAAGACAGTCTTGACAAACAGTTTCATTCAAATATTTTTATGTACTAAGTAAGTGTGATTTTTTTCTCGGTACACGGTTTTGAATGGAACGCAACTACATAACTGCCTACCGTGTTAAAAAGAATTGAGTGTAAAAAAACTATAGAAATTATTAATATTAATTCTGTTAGCGGTGCAAATTGTCTCATATAATTTTGATGGGTACGAACTAAATTTACTAAAGTAACAAATGATCAATAAAATACTTAATTTATTACTGGTAACAAATGTAAATGTTACACGACGAAAATCAAGCTACACGTATTTGTTACATAAAATTTGTACCTTTTTTCAACAATCCAATGGTTGTCGTCAAATCGCCATTCTAAAATATTTCGAAACAATTCTGAATATGTCTTGTGTCATGTATCTGTCAAACTTAATTTGCTACATTTGTTACATATTTGCTTCATTTATTATCAGTTTTTGTAACAAATTCGAAAAAAAGTGTTACTTTAACAACCCCGGGTCAGACAGTGTTAATTTGCTACATTTGTTACATATTTGCTTAATTTATTATCAGTTTTTGTAACAAATGCAACAAATTCGAAAAAAATGTTACTTTAACAACCCCGGGTCGAACGCACGTGTTTAGATTGTTTTTAAAAAAAAAAGAATTTATCTGTCTTGAGTCATGCATCTGTTAAACTTAATTTGCTACATTTGTTACATATTTGCTTCATTTATTATCAGTTTTTGTAACAAATTCGAAAAAAAGTGTTACTTTAATAATCCCAGGTCAGACACTGTCAAACTTAATTTTCTACATGTGTTACATATTTGTTTCATTTATTACCAGTTTTTGTTACAAATGTAACAAATTCGAAAAAAATGTTACTTTAACAACCCCGGGTCAGACGCACGTGTTTTTATTGTTTATAAAAAAAAGAAGAATTTATCTGAGTACAGTCATTAACTTTGGTCATAATTATATATATTCGAACAATTGAAATATTTTGTATATAAATACAGAAATTTGTTTTCGTTTGTCTCAAAAGAAATTTTACCAATAGAATTAATTTCGTTTTCTGAAGAATCTCACAAATAATTTTGCTTAATGTAAAATTAAGAAACAAAAAATAACTTCACAACTTTAACAACTTTATAAATGTTACTACCTACCTACCTACATATATTTAACATTTTCCATAAATTTTTCTATATGAACTCCATTAAAACAGCAATTAACCCACTCATTACTTTGACCAGAAAATTTAATAGCAAAAACATATAATTTTCAAATTAAATTTTCTTGTATAATTAGTCAAAATGCCAAAACTCATCATCCCTAGAATCCTTTTCGCAGTGACCCCGTTTTTGTTAAACTTTCTAGTCTTCTCGTATACGTATAGAAAATAATACATTTATACGATGCCCCATCATACGAAGGCAACCCACTTCTTCAAATTGAATTTCATAAATCAAAACGCCCTTAGAATTACACCAAAATCGCCCTTACTGAATTAAAAATTAGTAGATAGTATTATAGTATATGTGGTGCAATTTGTACCATGATGTTTCATGTTTTTTTTTTTTGGGCAAGTGCGGCAACCAACGAAAGAAAAAGATGAAAACAACAAATTTGATAATATCGGATAAAGTGGGGGAGTCATGCGTTTTTTTTTTTTTTTATCACAACCACCAGTATGTGGTAAATGAACTTACAAATGGTGCACCATTTAGAGAAAATATCATAAGGGTCGATTTGCCCCCCTTTTTTACCATTTTGCTAACATAAAAACCAATTATTTAGGGACATTTACTGTAATAAGTCAACTGATTTTATTTTGAGGGTTGCTTTATTTATTCAATACTATTTATAATAAAGTGTATGGTACCGCCAAGTAAGCATATAGCATGAGTCATATAAGCAATTATTTTTTGAAAATAGGGGAGGACGGTCGATAGGGTGAATAGTAAATGAATATGTATGTCGGGGGTAGTACAAGTATACTCAAACAAAATATTTAAAAAATAGTTTTTGATACTTGAGCATTTTTGATGTTAAAAATTTCTAATAAAATCATGATTGCTCATCTTGACATGTATGTGTATTGGACGTGACGTCAGGTAGTGACTGTTTTTCTATATTCAATCCAGTGCGCAAGAATAAACGAAAATTAACGAATTGCGGTTTTTAATTTTGCCGTAAAATAGAAAATATACTTTTTTGATCAAAATAGATTGGAAATTTAATTAATTTTTTTCCAAAAATTGATGATGGAATTGGATATGGCCCAGCCCAGTACATCACTTATTAATTAAAATTTAAATAAAATCAAATATTTAGAATAATTAATTTATTAATCAGTTAATTTCTTATTTTAATGACAGAAGGTGGGATTAGGGATCACGTCACTTATCTGTATCTGTATCTGTGTATCCATCCGGACTAGTCGTGTTGATTCAATTCGATTATGTAGACGTCATGTGTTCACTTATGTCCCAATATTGTTGGTTAAATGTTATATGTTGAATAAATGTTGTGTTGAATAAATGTTGTGTTGAATAAATGTTGTGTTGAATAAATGTTGTGTTGAATAAATGTTGTG
>JANSTT010016885.1:0-19454 GCA_026745375.1 Platyura marginata | reverse complement strand
TTGATGGTCGTTATAAACGATCAATTTTAATTGATGAGAGCGTTCGTCAATTAAAATTGATCGTCTATGGGGCCCTTAAGACTAACAAAAAAAAAATTGACCTAAAAAACGTGATGGGACGTTTCGATACGTTACGTTACGTCGTATTGTGCTCCTAGCTATACGTAGTGAATTTCAAAATGTCAACTATTTCATAAGACATTTTTTAAACTATAGACATAGACATTTCACTAGTTTTATAGATTTTATGATACTAGTAGGCCATAAATAACTAAAAATTAAATCTACGTAAAAATATATACTTTAAAAATATCAATTTACATTATCATCATCAATAATGATGAGTCCATTATAAAAGCAGCAAAATAATTATTTCATACGATATGGATTCATTTGAGCAAGATGTCTGTTTGAATTAGTCTTTGCACCGTTGAATTGAACACCCACCATTAATCGGCAGCTATTATGCATATAAAATCAAATAACTACCATAATTTATGGATTCAGGTAGGCAGACCAATTAAGAATGTACGAAGGATCGCGAGTAGGTATACATACGTTTATATTCTTTGTATATATATGTACATCGTTTAAATATGGTATGAAGTCCTTATTTGGTAAGACAGCAATTGGTTAAAGTAATATATTAATTAGGGTCAATTGATAGAAGTGTGAAATGGAGATAGGCGCATGGTAATAACATTTAATATTGCGGGCGATAATATGAGACTTGTAAAATATCTCTTGAAAATGTAATGAAATTAATTTATCAGAGGTGTTTTTGAAGTAAAATCGGTATAATAACTAATTTGTTTTTCAAAATAATTCTCGACGTATATAAAGATATTGAAGCCTCAAATTGAGGAATGCATTAGTGATACATATCCCTATATAAAATGTTCTGTAATTTCAATTGTAAACAAAAAACATTCTCCATATAATTGTCTAGTTTTATGTCTACGTATTTGTAATCCTTATTACGAATGCAAATCTTGAGTTGTTTTATGCACTCGTCTTGCTTTGTGCTATGTTTTTGCAAATAATGTACAATTTATGCAAAATAATATCGTTCAATAGTGCTTAGCAGTTTACACGTTATTTTCATTTAACAAAAAAAAAAAAATAATAAAAAAAAAAAAACAAAATTTAAAGAAAAGTAAACAAAAATACGACAAATGCACTAACTAGGCAAGGAATGCAAATGAGTTCTCGTAATTTGATCATTTGGCATCCTCTCGTATGCAAAATAAATGTTCTCTCTGTTTTATTTTCAGGTATGTTAATAAGTTTACAATATTCACAAATTGTGTGTTTAGTATTTCTGAATGCTTTTATTTTTGATTTTTAAATATATTGATGTATTGAATTTCATTTTGATAGGATTTACATTATACATATACATACATAGGTATACATACATATATTATATATATGCATTGAATCATTGACATTTTCAAGGTGTCGATCTATTGATAATGTGCCATAAAATTTGTAATTTTAAAGAAAATAAATTGATATACAATACAAACGTACTATGAAAGCAGTTTGCAGGTATTATTATAACACATCAAAATAATTCAAAAGAAAACAAAAAAAAACTAAACGAAGCTTTTTAAGAAAAATTAGATTTTCTTAAAAAAAAAATTGATTGTGAGAAATAATAACTAAAAAGATTTTTTTATAGTTCGAATAATTGTCTTTCTTTTGAGTTGGAGATCATGAAAATCGATTTAATTTTGCAGAAGTTATGCAGTGAATTGTTAAAACTTTTTCATAATATTAAATATTAAATAAATCACCCTGTATTTAGTTAATATGTAATTTTCAAACTTTTAATGTTTTCTCAAGATTGGGAAAAGAAATTAGTGATAGGCCGCAGTATCTTTCAGATGAATTCCATCCCCTCAGAGAAATCTTTTCTTCTAGATTAAGTAACTTCCGCTTCGCTCGTGCAAAAGACGGACACTGTTCTAAAAATGTAGTATGCATTGTCTTCGTAGCAAGATTCACAGGTACGTGCTCAGTCAAGATTATTATTTTGGTTAAAGCCTATAGGCCTTACAGTTTTTCTTCCACCATCTCGTAATTTATTGATTTTCAATAATTTAAATTTTTATTGTTCAGTACACAGATAAAAATGTCAGAATAATTTTCATTCCGCTGCACATTATATAAGTCGGTGTTCTAGCTAAGTATATATATAGTAATAATTATTGAAAATTTAATTCGTTTATTATAACGACAAGGAGAACCGCTTTTTGTCCCTTCTGCAATAAACAAATAAAGTGGTTAACGCGGATATAATTAGATAATTTATGTAATCATACATTAGAATATAATTTTAATTTAGGTTTGATCAATTTTTTGTTATTAGAAAAAAAAAATCAACCAACACCACAACAACAAAAATCTACCCAATATTAAATTAAAGTTCAATCAGCTGTTGACTTATCCATTCCTATGGCCATTAAACACATTAAAATAATTCCTTTAACGATTTCCATAAAAACATAACATCTTTATAAAACGTTAAATAAAGTGTTAAACGAGACGATAATGACCAATTAATTTAAACTCACCAAATGGAATGCGTTACTACCTATACACAAACAATTATGTTAAAATTACTACAAAGTCAATGCAAAAACCAGAATAATTGTTTTGAACTTATGGGTAGATTTGCTATATTTGACCATATCAACAATAGTCTTTTTTTTCTTACAATGAAAGAAAAAGAACAAAACAAACAGAACAAAAAAAACTGTTTAATTATCAAGGCGCGTTTTATTATCATGAAATGGCTATAGGGAGTATAAGGAAACTTGTACATCATTCCATTCCGTGTGGTTTTTGTATAATTCACAAACTTGTGAAGATTCCAGCAAAACAACTGCACATTTTCCCATCATCGTTGAAATTTTATGATAAAACAAAATGTGCTTAAATATTGCCAAATATGAAAAATATTACCAACAAATTTATTAACAAATAAATCGTTTTTAATTATTTGCATAAGAGGCTACAAATGTTTTAATTAAGCACTTTCTTAGATAGTTTAAAATAAAAATGTTTATTTAATTTGAAGTAATTGTTCGATTAATATATTAAGTGTATGAGTAAGATTTTGATTAAGAATCATAACAAAAGACAGTAACAAAGTCATTAAGATTTTGAAAGCCTGTTAACTGCAAATAAGAAAAGACTGAGTTATGTTTATAATTTTCATTGGTAAATGTCTTGAGTATGTAAAGCCTATTTTATAGCTGGGCTTGTACATTAACAACCATCATATACATAGTTAGGATAAGATTTTTTAATGACCTTTCATCGAAAATCTAAGGGATATGTTAGAGAAAATTGGGAAAATTTAAGTAAAACATTTTTTTTTTTAAATTTTCAAAAATTTGATCATAAAAATAATAATTTTAACGTTTCTTAATTGATTTGTGAACATTTTAAGTAATTTGTATAGAATTTTAGAAACTGAAAGTGGTAGCCGGAAACCGTAAGTGGAAATCGGACGTGAAAATCGGAAGTGAAAATGGTCCAGTAGTTTAGGAGAGGTGATTTTTTAATGAAAATCTAAGCGATATGTTATAGAAAATTAGGCAAATCTGAATGAACCGGAAGTGAGGGTCAGAAGCCGGAAGTGGGCGCCGGAAACTGGAAATGGAATCAAAAAGTGGAAGCTGAAACCGGAAGTAGTAATGGTCCAGTAATTTAGGAGATGACATTATTCTTTCGAACTCTTTGCATAAATCTAATGAACGCAATCATTCAATAATAAAAATAATAAATAATAAAAAAAATTAAAAAAGACTTTTAAATTAAAAATTAAAATTTAATAAATAAAAATTGGAAAACAAAAATTAAGAATTAATAATTACAAATCAATTATTTAAATTAATACTTAGAAGCAAGAACAGAAAGAATTAATGAAAATAATTAAAAATTAAAAACTTAGAATTATTTAAAACGGGACGATAAAAAAAATAAAATAAAAAGAAAAAATAAAAATATTTAACAAATAAAAATTTACCATTGGATTGTTATTTTATTCCGCCAATTATAGAATCTTTGATTTTTATTAGATTCTTATTTGTGTGATTTTAGTTGGGTTTAAAAATTGTAAAAATCTGAATTGAACTTTTATTATTTATTTCAAATTATTGGACCAGTGATTATGAATTTTTCTTTATTTGTGGCTATTTAAGAAAAAAAAAATTAAAAATAGGTATTTACAGGTACACTTTGATTCTTTGATTTTTAATAATTTTGTATTAAAGAAAAGACATTTTTTCGACTGCAACGTATTTTGTATTTAGTATCACGTAAAAACCAAATACGAGAAACCATCCATTTTTCTCATCCTTATACGTACAAGTACAACGTACGTATAATTCATTTTTTTTAATAATTGTTTTCTTCCTTGCAGTTTTAACATGAAAAAAATATAGAAAATAACTCATGAGAGAAATTTTATTTAAGCCTCCTTTAAAGTCAATTAATTTTTTTTTTCATATAAAATACAAATTTTATTTTCTATTTCGATGTGTTTTGATTGTCAACTATGTATTTTACTGTTCTTATTTATAATAATTTGTATTTAACTAAAATCAATGTTCTGAACTGGCGGAAATCATTTAAATCTCACCATTATTGATAAAAATTATGATAAAAATTTTCACACCAAAAAAAAAATTATTTGTATTTTGACATTTCGTGCAGTAAAGGAAGAGGCATTACTAGCATGTACAAATTAGAAAATATTAATTTTAATTCCCATCTAATATTTCAAAAGTCCATCACAATTATTTTACTTACATAAGCAATTAATGAATTTAAAAGCTTTTTTTTTTTAAATATATTTATATTTTCAATATTTTTCCATTATCGATTTAACGAAACGAAAAAAAAACTACATAAAAGTACCTACATATATTAAGCAATAAAATTATTTTGCCAATTTCTCATCTTAATATACAAATTGAATTAAAATTAATCTTTCACTTGATCATTTACAATATACACATGATGTTTGGGAATTTAACGTTTCTCACTTACTTTTTAATATGCATAAGATAAATTACCATTAGATATAGGTATACGCGTATCTATAAAAAAAATGTTTGTTTACACATATTTAAATTCAACATGCAAATGTTTCTCATAATTCTCAACACTTGTCATATCAAATTCCCGACCACCTGTAGTAATCTAGGAGAAATGAATAAAATATTTTATTACTACATCTCACCATCTTAAAGATATGCGAATGAGATTCAGCATTCATAGACAACGGAATACGAATACAAAGTTTTTCACCATAATCTATCAACCTAACAATATTATCTACATATAATTGTAATTCTAACAACTATATTATGTTTTAGTTATAAATGACCATATTAATCGCATTGGCAAAGAAGAAAGCTTATATTACGATGACAATCTAACAAAGCTTTAAAAGCTAGTTCTAATTCTCAAATGTATAAACAAGTAAAAGAAAAAAAATTATTATGTATTTGTCATTTTAATAATAAATCGTATCGTTCTTCGAATAAGATTTTCTCAGCTACATTTTATATACGGCACTGAAATATGGTGAGAAAAAAAAAGTGGGCTGCGTGTGAGGTAAAATGGTATTCATGTCAAATATTTAAAACTAATTTAACCTTTCAACTCAATTAAATGATGACACATTACATTATTGTTTCCCATCAAATAAACAAACCTCTGGTCCGCAAACTATTGATTCGTTTCATTTTCATTGTTTCAATATATTTCTAAATACAATACAGATGTTAGAAGAGAATGGCCCGAAGGCTGAAGTACCTTAAACGAAAGTCACTTTATCCCAAGAATAATAATTTTGATTTTATAATTGTTTTTCTTCATTTTGTTGTTGTTGTTGTTGTTATTACTATGTTATTTTGTCTGGTTTTTGTTTTATATAACACTTTATTGTAGCTCTAATGCACATATATATGTGTGGCCTTGCGACTGTGGTCATCGAATCCTAATTAACCATAATTAGGAAACCAAAATTCTATTTCCACATTTTAGTAAATGTCAAGATCAGAGAAATTTACCGGATCAGATAGTTTTGACACCCTGTAACTTTCTTTAATTGATTGAACTAATTGATCGGCATGCTAGTTGGTCTCTGGACAGGATGAGAGTGGTACTGACTGATCAACTATCTTTAGCAATTGTCAAGATCAAAGAAATTTACCAGATCAGATGTAATTTAAGTCACGATGTAATTTAAGTCTTTTTTTTTTTTGGTCGATCTTTGTATACCCTATATGTAAAATAATAAAATTTAGTCAAGTAAAAAAATTTCAAAAACCCCAAAACAATGATTTTTATAGAGTGAATGTCAAATTCTTAATAAATTAGGACAATAACCAAAATATGATTTGAATTAAAGAATGAGTGAGTATATTTTCAGTATCACAATTATATACAAAATAACCACTTGAAATTACATATTATACACAAATTAAACAGGAGTAAAGGAATGAGCGAGGGAATTTTATTTTTATTTTTTAATATTAGAACTAAAATTTGCTCAAATCTTTCGCATACCAAATTTCAACTTCATGATTTAATATATTGGAAGTACCAACCAATAAATTTTGAATATTAATAAATGACTTGACTTCCATAACCATTATTCTTCTATAAAAAGATAGCGTTTCAAACTACCATATTTCCATAAATCATTAATCAAAATACATCAATCAAATTGTTCACAATAATCTTAGGATTTAAATTATTTATCTTATGATACTCGATGGTGCACATTACACCATAAATACAAATTACACACCAAAGATGATTGCACTCAATAAATATTCAGAAATGTTGCAAAAAGCTCTGAAACCAATAAATTGCCATCCAGTTAAAATACCATCCATACCAATTTCAATAACCTAGTAAACAACAATCCATTGCGGTGCGCAATTAGATGGAAATTCATAGTGGCAATTTTAATCAAATCGTAAAACAAATTTATTATTTGGAATTTAACGATCAGCAAGCATATATAATTGGTTCTCTGTTCTCAGGCTCATTACATATGTTATATGTCTTGTAGACATTTTGTAGAACCAATTGATATAGAAACATGTCCAAGTTTGATGATCGTTGTAAATTTAACTTTAATGTTTGAAAAAAAAAATATTATCCATTGAAACGAAAGATTTCAATAAGCGATGAACCTCCATTTGTTCGCATATAATTAAAAAAAGAAAAGAAAAAAGTATTTCAACTATAAATGTATCACTATGAATATATAAGATCTTTAATTTGTTTTTTTCTTAATGTAAAAAAAAAAAACGAAAACAAAACAAAACATTTCTTTAAGTAATCGGCGAATAACTGATGAGTCGATGTTACATACTGATCTCTGGTCACGATTTGTGATCGACCACTTGACTTGACTTGACACCGCAATGAGGCAAACATTATATACATATAGAAGAATGCACAGACCAGAGTATTGAAAAATCTGCATAAAGCTGTAGATATACGGACTAAAAATATGTTGGAATTTCTGGAATAAGACAAAACACTAAACATTTTCAGCAGACATTTTAATACAGCTTTGGGTCATTTTATTGGTAATAGAAGGTAAATTTTATTTTTATTTCTTTAGATAGATCTCAAATCAAAGCGAGAGCTGTAGCGATAAAGACGTACATTTAGTTTTACAACTGTAAGACACTACTGAAATAATAAAAGATAAGAAACTATTGAATAAAAAACCCAAAATTAGTATATGTAGATACCTCCTCCTTCAATAAAAGAAACAAACAAAAATTCATAAAATACTAAAATGTTTTTAGACAAGAGCTTTTCTCTAAGTTACCTAAACATTTGTTTATTTTTTTAAAATAACCGACTTGTGTATTAAAGTTTATGAAATGTTGTTAGTTATACGAGTACATAAGTACCTTTATTAAGTATATAGAAAACAAAATATTGGTTAATTTTATACTAAATTATTGTAAAGAAAAAACACCAATAGGATTTTTGTTGATTTTACAGTAAAATTATTTTATCAGGAGACAAACTCTGATGGCAATTTACGTAATCTGACGTTTACGGCTACGATAGAAATAGAACCGGCCAAAATAACGCGAATGAGCTGTATGAATTTCCAACATTTTTCCATCCGTTTCGTTTTAATAGTATATTGTTGTTCATATTTGAAAATTAATTAAATAAAATATTTTATTTTGACAAATGAAATTTTTTTTTTTATTCTTTGGTTCGTAATGGAAAGTTAAGATGAGTCGTTGTTATTATGGAAACATTGTAGTTTAATTATAAGTTGTAATTTTCCTTTAGTGAACTTAAAGATAAAAAAATACATTTTACATTTGTGCCTCACAATATTATTAAAATGTTATCTCACAACCTCGAGACCATGTGAGAGTTTGACAGAGCGTGTGAGTATTTGACAGATTGTGAAAAATGAAGAACCGATTACATTTTTTAAGGCAGTGTAATATTAACCGCGACTGTCTGCTGCCACTTCGTAAAACAAATTCATTGATACAAATTGCTCAACACATTTATACAATTTTCTTGTGCATATACGTAGCCGTAAACGTCAGATTACGTAAATTGCGACCAGAATTTGTCTCCAGATGTTTTTTTTTTAAATTAAACGATTATTCCGTTATTTAGCTTAAAAAGATTTATAAAATCTTAATAAAATTAACAAAACTGCAAAAATATTTGAGTGCAGATGTGTGATAGTGATTAAAATAAGAATAGATTTATTTGAACATTTTTTTTAACACATTTATGTAAATTACAAAAAAAAAATGGTGATTAAAAGGTAATTAAGACAAAAACACAAATTATTACATTTGAAATCAATATATGGATTTGCTTCAAATTTATGTTGGCAAAATCAAAAAGAAAATTAATCACAATTGAGACGAAAAATTTACACTCAAATTGATTGTTCCCTTTGATCACTTAAGTGCCATAAATTGTCGGTATACCTATTGTACGTATGAAAAATTAAAAATAACCTTCTCACATACCTAAGTTGCTTTCTTATTCAATTTTACCGCATAATTTTACAAAAGAATAAATATTAAGCGAATTTCATGTAATTGTTAGGTATATTTAATCTAATGGAACTTAACTTATTGAAAAGATTTTTTTGAACTTGAATTTAGTTTGTATGTATAGCCAGGTGGTTGAAAGGCTACTATAAATATTCCTTTTATTTAAAATACTTTTTTTTTTGGATAACAATATCGTCTTGTTATGCGTAATGACTTGAGTATGGTTAGGATCAGTAACAATGGAGTTGAATTTATTAATTTTACTTAAATGATTTAATTTAATATATATTTATACCCGTATGATGTTAATCAAAGGGTATTATAACTTTCGTATGGAGTTTGTAATACCATTGTCTTTCTCGTGAAATTCTAAGTCGATCTATGCATGCCCGTCCGTCTGTCCATGCTCAAGATTCCGGCCAAACGGATGAAGCTAGAAAGCTGAAATTTTGATAGTTTATTATGTAGTTCTAGAGTAAGATCTCTATTGTTTTTTGGAGCAAATCGAACAAGAAATAGGGGAGGCTGTGGAAAAAATGAATATGAGAACAATTTTAGAGAGTACAAAAATGTAGATTTAATTCATAGGCCAACAAGTTCCATAACATACCGTGTTGGCGCAGCAATCAATTTTATGAATTTATAGGGTTTTTATCAATTCACTCGAAATTTATTTGGATTAGAGAAAAATTAAAGTAAGAAAAATTCAAGAAAATAAAAATATTAAGATTTCATTTATAGACCAAATAGTTACACAACCAGCCGTTATGGCGCTACAATTAATTTTATGTTATTTGTAGGGGTTTTAATCATTTGTATTAAATTTATTCAATATTTCTTTGTTGTACAGACAGTCGTCGATAATAAACATAAGTACTCATACGGGTATATTATAATCGTAATCAATATAGCCAATTATTGCTTCTTTATTGGTTTCTTTTTAAATTTTTCTTTAAACAAAAGTGAAAGGATTAGTATATATGTAATTGTCTGGGTAGGTATTCAGCATATCCCAAAAATTGTATTTTTGTTCTATTTATTTTCTGGTTATAAAAATGTGTAGGTATATAACAAATAGAGTCATTTAGCTACGATATCTAGCTACACAATCAATATCAATAACAATTTATTTCTTATTTTTCAATTAGTTAATAAAATTCTAGAATAAAATAATTGCCACTGATTTCTCCTTAACAAAAAATTACAAAAACATTTTTAAAACTATCACAAATTTATATTTCTACAATATTTATATTTATATATATGTTTATCAGCAATATAAACTTAAGCATTTTATTTTGGCTGGAAAAATTAGATATTTCCGTCAATTTTATTCGAAAAAAATATGTGCTGACAATACAATTTGGACAGATAAACAATAAAATTAAATTTATGTTCACCTTTAATGTTCCAAAAACGGGGCGCTTAACTAGCATGAATAAAAATTTAAAGTTTATTGTCCATAATAAAATAATAAAAAAAAAAAAACGAGAAATCTGAAATCGTTCTAATTTACATATTACTGGTAAAAGTCAAATTAAAATGCCGCATCTTCATAAACAACAGGTGAAGCAAAAACGTGCACGATATTGTTCTTATTATCTATAATTTAAATTTTTTATGTTTATGCTTGTGTTTATGCATTCAGCTCAGTTTTTGCTGGTGAAGATAGGTAAAATGTATAAATATGATTCAGTGTATCGTAGCTGTATATCCGATCTACTTGTAGCATACATAATTTCAAGTTTAATTTTCTGAGACGCAACGAAATGGTAAATATTTTGCTGAACACCATATAATAATAATAAATAATTTTTTTATCATCAGAATTCGTTTATTGATATCATACGTAGATAGATATAAGTTCACATAACGTATTGGGTGTTGCAGGTGTTTGTATTTAGGATGCAATAGATGTAGATGACCTTATATGTAGGGTAGGTATAAAAATGATTTTTACAAGCAATTTTGACTCAAACAGGTTCTAGCAGAGACGCCAGATTTCCAAAATGACTCGAAGGATCAGAAAGAAAAAACGAAAGAGCAAAAAGGAAAACAACTTTTGGTATATTGTGTAAGATCACAATTCATATCTTAATAGGACTATATCTTCAATGATATAAAATTAATTAAGCACATTATTATCAAATTGTAAATAAATATTGCAATATTATAATCACCAAGATTGCAAAAGAAATTACATGATTTCAGTCAGTTCATTAAAAGTTGCCCATGTCCAGTAGGAGTAAGAGAAACAAGATATTCCACAAAGCATCTATTATCTTGTTGTTTTTTTTAAAAGGGGGGAATTTCGAAGCTAATGGGGGATTGTTCCCCTTAAAGGGGTACGTTTGGGCATCCCTGGGTTCTAGTCATAGTGTTATATTTATTACATTGAAAAACTTAACGTATCCTTGAGTTATCGTATATACAAGCAAGCGAGCGTTATTTACCATCAACATTTTTTTTTTAATTTTTCAAAATATCTAAAACATGGAATAATAACAAAAAATTGATGACGAAGTTTTCCAAATGCGGAGAAAAAACTATGAGACCGATTTTTATTTTTTTTTAGCTTGATTTATAGGGCAAATGTTGAAATATGCAAAAAAATAAAAATTTTTATTAAAAAGTAAAAATTTTCAAAAAGTAATTTCGTAAAAAGTAATTTTTGATTTTTTTTTTTTTTTTAATAAAACCAGAACTAAACAATTTATAAGTGATGAGAATCACCACAGAAAGTGACAGTGTGAAACATTATATTTGTAAAAAAAAAAAAAATGAAATAATTTGTCTATATACTCAATATTTAAGACCACAGTAAAAAAAAATTGTACAAACAATTCTATTGTTACTCATTCAAAGAAAATTTTTGGATTGTAAATAGTTAATCTAATTTTGTATGGTTTATAGTTACTATGAGGTAGTTTAATTGAAAGGGAATGTATATAATTATATAATTATTTTTGTGTATATTATAGAGAGAGAGAAAAAAAAAACCCAGAAAATTGACACAATGTAATCATTTTTAATTTGACCCATGAACAAAAATAATCATGTATAATTCATGTTCACCTCTATGAGTAGCTTCGACGATTATGTACAAAGTTGCTTATTATTACATTTTTGACCGATAAATCCATTTTTCATTGAGAATAATAAATTTGAAAATAATAAAATTCTCACGGTATTTTTCTTGCACAATATCTATAGGTAAACAATTTTCAAACTTTATATATGTATATAGTTACCAAACTATAACTGACTGACTGACTGAATACAAGATATTACATAAAGGAGTGTCGATTTAAAAATAATTACCATTTAGTCTATACCTACTTATTGTTATATCTCTATAAAGTCTTATATACCTGACTTATTACTATATAGTAATGCACTTATTTTCATTTTCTAGCCAGACCTAAACTTTTGACCTCGATGTTATTATTTGATAACATAATTGGTTACAAATTAAAATTTGTTTCGTTTTTTTTTTCTTCTTCTTTAACAATATCCACCTTTTTAAGTAATAGAGCTATGCGCAACAGCTAAATTCGAATTGGATATAGTAGGTATGTATATGCAAACATTTCATCACCAATAATATTGGCATTTTTATGAAATATATTTATTTAATGTTACCTCTACTACGACCACATGTAACATTAAAGCCCTGTGTATGCAAATATTCGTCTTTGTATTTTGAAATTTGTTTTTTGCAAATTTCGAAATCATTTAGAACTGAAAATCCATTTATAATTCTTCATAATCCAAATTTTCTTAAAAAAAAAAGTTAAATCTAAGTGAGCTTTTATATCCCAAAATGATGAATTTTTAAATTTGAACAAAAAAGGACAAAGCGATTAAAAAGTTTGACATAAACCAAATAATAGTCGCGGTCGTAATGTTAAAAAGGATTATATAATGTAGGTAAATGTGTATGGAGAAGAATCCCTGTCTTCATCACATTTATAATTGCGTTAAAAATCGAAAATGGAGAAGAATCCTTGTCTTCCTTGAATTACTCTAAATACTTGTTCTTTTAAAATTATTATTTTCTTAATTCGTGTAATTGAAAAACAGTCTTTGAGAAAATCTGGTTTGACATTTATTTAAAATTATTATTATTTAAATGATAATTGACTATTGCAAGTCTAAACAGCTTGACTTCAAGAATAAGAATCTGAAAAGTATCGAAATTCTAACTTTTATATAAAACTAAAAATAAACAAAGAAATCTTAATTAAAATTAAATAAACTAAAAACATAGTTATAAAAATTTGGTTACTTGATTAAATTAAAAAATTAACAAGTCACCACATGTGCACTACACGATAAGGTGGATCGATTGAAAAATTCGATTTTTTGAAAATTATCAAATTTGCTATCTTCTCTATACCAATTCCCCTATGAAAAGGAAAAAATTTCAATTTTTAATAAAATTGTTTGAGAAAATTTGAACAAAGATTTCTTTTCTCCATTATCAATTCAAGGAAGACAAGGATTCTTCTCCATTTTGGATTTTTAACGCAATTATAAATGTGATGAAGACAGGGATTCTTCTCCATATATTTTACAATTTTAGTATTTTCACATAATTTATTTGAATGGATATTTTATGCTCTATGTACACTACAACTGTCCAGAACTTTGTAAAACGTCACATAAACAAGCTTTTCAGTGAAAACTGTAAAATTGTATTTTCTTAACACGTTCTCAAGTTTCTAAATTCCGACATTTAATAAATATCTACAACAACTTAAATGGTCAGAGTGCTCTGTCCTAAATTAAAATTGCTTATTGAAACAACATACATACATACATACTACATACATAAGTAGGTACGCTATAATGTCGAAACTATCAGATATTAAGATACGATTTTTCACTTCAGAAATAGCTGAAATATTTTGACAATAAACGTCAGCACCACAACACCATTTTTTTCTCTCTCCATATATGCGCTCAAATAAGTCCGAAAATAAATCGTGATTAATTTCCATTTGATTTCATTACAAAATGAAAAATGACATAACTGGCCTATGTGTCTGTATACGTACGCACTTGCTGGCACAGCGTGTTTTTTTTTTTTTTTTTTTGTCTCAATAGATAGATATAAGTATAGGTACATCAATTAAATTTGCATTTTTCATTGGCTTTGATTGTCGGAAAGTGTTAAGTTTCTTATCGTACATAACACAACTTTGTACTCAACGTACCTGTAATATAAACGCGCTTTTCCAAAAGGAATCATAAATAACAATTTCCTGGCAAAGTGTTTTTTGTACCACTCGTTTGATTTACAGCATTGAAAATTATTCAGCATTTTCGCAATGGTATGGATAAATTTATCTATGCTGACTATATACCTAGTCGTATCGGTGTAATTATAATAAAATCATAAATTGAATTGGCAGCTTATCAACAAAAAAAAAAAAATTAAAAAAAATGTGCGAAATGAATTTATGAGTTGATTTGACCGTAAACTTGTAACGTAAATGGATTGTTTGTTCGCTTATCCTGCATAGTTCTGCCAGTTCCATAAAATTATTATAAATTGTAATTTGTTTTATAATTATTACATATAATTACGATGCGATCATAATTTTTGTTTATCGTGAAAGGTTAGGTTTAATTTTTTTTAATTTTATTTAAAGAAATATTGAAATTTTATTAAGTATAGTTGGTATAGTCTATAAGTATAATGTAGGTAGCAAATTTTGTCGCCAACTAATTCTTTTGAAAATACAGACAATTCATGTAGGTAATTAATTAAATTCGGCCTTTCCAGCGTAAAGGATGCGACAGTCTATGATCAAATCATTGATCAAATAACTAGATATAGGAGAATATTTAAGAAGAATTGTTTTGAAATAATATATGGACCTGATTGCAAATACTTTACGATATCATTTATTTTATTAATATATTTGAAAGTTGTCTAAAAATAATAATAAATTTTTGCGTAACGGATGCGACAAGTAAAGACATCACTTATTGTACAATGTACATACATAGAATGTTTAATGCAAAATTTCTATAATTTCTTTTAATTGTTAATTTTGATGATCGCTTGTTATGTAATGTAATCAATATCTGAAACAAATATACACCCCTTGGTACAATTTTCTATATTTACATACATTACTAACATATCATAGAAATTTTGATTGTGCGTAACGGATGCGACGTAACGGGTGTGACAAGTAGGATTTATAATATAAACAATTTTTTTAGGAATCAAATGAGCGTTTTTTATATTCATTCTGAATCAATGTACACATCTTCAATTCGTAACTTTTTTTTAGTTTAAAATGCGGCAATTTTATTCTTGATTGATGTTGATGTTCGTGCGATTTCCAAATGCACTTGATCTATAGGTTTACTTTGGGTTTTCGGGAGATTTTGTACGTCATCCATCTTTTTGAACTTGTAGCGTGCAAAAAATGACAAAATTGACATTATAGACGTTGATGCACATACGGAGAGGAGAGAGTAAACTGTGACAAAGGCGTTGTATGATCATTTGAAAATAAAAGTGTGGTTTGAAATATTTTAAAAAAAATGTGTCCGCCGTGGAATGGCCGAGTTCTAGTTTTCTCTATTTATATATATTTCTCTAACTAAATATATCGCACCATCAATAAAAAGCCATTTTGAGATAAATCGACTTTAAAAATTAAACTTTTTTCAATTTTTTTTTAGATAAATCTACTTTAAAAATTAAACTTTTTTCCTTTTTTTTGGTTATAAATACTACATTCTCACCATGTTTTTTTCTTAAATTTGTTAAAAATGCCCAATGGATGTGTTAACACAAATTAATTTTTATTTAAACATTTTGTATTTAATAATATTTAAAGATTTTGTTTTGTTACATACGCGTAGATCGTTTATTCCAATGCAATTGCAAAATTTTTGAGTTATTTCAAATGTTACGGTTGTTACAGATAAATGATTTTGCATCAGGGCGCTTTATTTTGAAATATTGCACAGTATTATTCAGCTGAATGGTAAGTTGGCTCGTTCTTGAACAGAAAATTTTAGATTAACGAGGTAACATTTTAGATTAACGAGTGTAATATTTTTGATTATCTACTTGTTACATTGGAATAATATAATTTTATGATGCCGTACAGAGATGACTATTCGAAATATTCGCACTTATTGCAATAATTTAGAGAGCAAACAAATTGTTTTAAAATAGCTCTGTTTAGCATTGTATATTTTTGCTAAACAATTTCTGAGCATGAGTTAAATACGAAATGTTTCGATATAAAATTGAAATTTGAAAATAAATTAAAATGTGAAAATAATTGAAAAATAACGAAAAATATCATAAAATCAACATTTTTTAAGCTACAAACATTTTAAAACTAATTTAATTATCTTTAACTTGCAATTCTTAACTCAAAAAATCACTATTGAACTTGAGGGTGCGATATAGAGTTTATTCTTAGGAAATTATACCCATCCCAGTAACGTAGCGTGGGTTTTATTTTTGCCTATACAAAGTACCTTTGAAATTCTTACTTTAATCCATCTAACTTCATTAATTGTTTTAATATTATAACTAAGATAATCTTACTTTAAGTAAAATTTTACTTTCAATTTTTTTTGCCTTATAATTTTTTTCCGGTTTTCTAACAAAATATTGAGAAAATCATCAAAATGTGCAATATTGAATATCATATTTTGATGATTTTTTCGAAATTTTGTTAGAAAATCGAAAATAGTTTATAAGACAAGAAAGATTGGAAATAAAATTTTACTTGAAGTAAGATTATCTTAGTTATAATATTAAAACAATTAATGAAGTTAGGCGGATTAAAGTAAGAATTTCAAAGGTACTTTGTATAGGCAATAATAAAACCCACGCTACGTTACTGACCTGTCCTAAAGTTCAATTGAGGGAGTTGCAGAATCCAATTTGACTGGTTTGAATTTAGAAAATTTAGAAAATATACATACATCCCAAATGGAATGCTAAAAAGCAATAGGAAACCTCCACAAATTCACTATAATCTAAAATGAATTTTCGATTCTACCAAATCTAATGTTTAGAGATCCGTACAAAATTATAATTCCTGTAGGTATCTAATCAGTTTACTACAAAAATGATTTGTAGAGATTAATACAAAATTACAATTCCTGTAGGTATCTAACCAGTTTACTACAAAAATTATTTGTAGAGAAATTTTGTTATCCACGTTTATCTGATGATCTGATAATGACTAAATAAATATAAATATTAGATTGATCGTTTGTCCTTTTCAAATTGTTTAATTTCGCCTAATATAGTATTTCGTTATCAATATCTTCAAAATGTGTTGACATATACTCTTTGATTGTAGTATTTGATTAATTGAATTATGTATCCATCAAGTTTTCGATTGCGTTGACAACTGATCAACTGATACATTCATATATATGATGAATTATATCAAAATACGCTACGTATAAATGCATAGAACCATAGTAATAGAAAGAAAGTATTCTTAATATTCTTAGCTAATATGCGCTAAAATCGAATAATTGAATGATAAATGGACAGACAAGAGACGAAAAACTATGGAAAAACAAAATATGCCGGAGATCTGAAACAAGAAACTGGAGGAAATGGAACTCAATCATTCACTTCGAAAACTTAAGTTCCATCCGAAATTGAATCTTTTTGAGTGATTGTAAGTAGATTATTTAAATCGTAGTGGCAGTGTAATGATCTTTTAATGATAATTTTTTGTGAAAATTTGAGTAATACTGGATCCAACGATCCAATTTAAAAAATGTAGATATTGATTGGAAACTATAACTACCATTGATGATCATCATAATAAAAATATTGTTATGTTACTCGCGTATAATCAGATTACGGTTGCGGTGTATTGCGTAACATTTGGTATTAATCACTAATTACGAAATATTACACCAAGAAGATCTACAAAATTGATTCTCGTTAATTACATACAATACTTCTTCGGATGCAAAGTTTTGCACCATTTAAGAAATTACCATGCAATGATTACTTTTGTCCCTATCTTCGATCAAAGTATAAACTCATTTACTATAAATTTCCTCATATATAGGGTCAACCAGTCGCAGCATATGTTTATGTATATGTATATATGTATGTATGTATGTATTGTATAGTGATAAACTTTGGTCGTTAACTAAATCAAGTGCTCAATTACATTTATATGCATAAAAACTAATGTTTCCACGCCGGTTATGCACCCAGAACACATAAATTCCATTTTACGATATATTATTCGAGATGCAATTTTCAAATTCCATTTAATTAGGTAGGTATCTGTGGTGGCTGTTCGGGTAGCTCTTTGTATATTTTATGTGGCAAAATAAGTTATAAAAATATATCAATCTACTATTTAAAGAAAGTTTTGTACAGCACATAATATTTATTACATTTAATTTAAAAATATTTCTTATTCACTTATAAACTATAGTTGAGCCTCTTATTAATTACATATAGTACTTTGATTACTTTGCCTGGAGAAATAGCTTATATAATGTTGGTATAACATGATTTATAAGCGTTTGCGGCTAGTTTTGGCTGCTGAACTAAACTGTTTCGGTTATATGGAAGTCGTGCAATGTCAGTTAAAATTCTTCTTCAGTGTTATATGATACGCATGAATGATCCTTTTTATAATATCTCTTTATAGATATACATACTTAGGTAGGTAAAGGCATGTTAAATATATAAAATATTTATTCATACATACATACATAACATATAGGTATCTCACAACCTTAGTCCATAATCGCGTAAACAACATATAGATCGTTGAATCTCTTGGATCGTTGGTAATATTATTATAGGCATTAGTTTTACGTTATTATCGGTAATGGTATAGACAAGGAATATTGCGAATTAGCAGAGTTTAATATCGTAAATAAAATAATTAATTTTGAAGCACCTGCAAATTCTGCAAGTATGTATGTACAGTACATAAGTATGTATATAATAATGTAGGTGCTCTCACACCATGTATGGGAAAATTATTTGATTTGTATTTAATGATTAATGATATGGAGATCCGTTGTTTACTATTGAATGTATGTATGGTAGGTACATATGAAATAGAAATTCTATTAAGTTTTATATGAGTTTATGAGTTGCCTATACTTACTGCCAATAGTTTTGAAAAATATTAAATAGCTACAATAAATAATAAAATGCTACATATATGTACGACGATTAAAAATGTCACCTACATACCTACACACTAAAAATGTTAGCCATTTTTAAAACTATTTGACATTGTATATACAGTGCTGTGCATAAAAATAGGTGTAAGGCATATTTTGTATGAAAAAGTCGGAATTCAGTAATTTCTCCTA
>JANSTT010016884.1:0-19462 GCA_026745375.1 Platyura marginata | reverse complement strand
ATTTAAGTAAGTGGAAGCTAACTATAAGAATGAGTACGTATTATATGATATAAGTAGGTTTGTATCCACAGTTGTATTTGTATTTATTTTAACCATACTATACTTCACCCATATAATCTTTGTTAATTAATAGAAATCATTAGTAGATAGATGGTATCTTTAATATTAATAAGTAAATATTTTAGGTTATCACAACACAATAATGGTGATATCCTCAAGATATTTGTTCCTATACTCAAGTATTTACCATTCCTCTTACCTACTTGAGAAGTACGTATCAATACTCCACAATAATTAAACAAAACACCTATCTATTATTAAATATTTTGATTTGTTCATAATTAACGCATTGTCTCTTCGAAAAGCACCAACAATTAATTAGTGATTTTAGGAGAGAGACTCTTATACCAAATAAATTTATAGGTGAAATATAACAAATTGGATTTGATTGAAGCATTTAGTCCTTCCGAACGAACCGTTTGGATTAGATATTGTTCAGTTCAATTGGTTTGAGTGTAATCAACTATTAAATTCATCTTTTCAGTAATGTATTCGATATAGTATTAAAAATATCGGTACAATGGATTGGATACCTAACCTATACGTACAGATGTATGTATATATGTATATTCATAGATAGCAATATGCCCAGTAAATGTTATATTTTGTTTTTTCCCCCTTTTTGAATTAAATTGTTTTTTTACATTATGTTAAATCTTTTCAAGTTACGTTATCGTTTGAAATGTAATATGTGTTTATCCGTCTTTAAGAGTAAAAAAAAAAAAGAACTGCCCTATTTTACCACAAATTTTATAAAAATCAGCAGAACAAATTTTCCAGTTGAGAACATACTGGTTAAAGAAAAATATCTTAGTCATTTATTTATGAATCTCAAATATTGCTCGATCTATCTCTAGATTGAGGGAAAAATTTTTTATTTGTTCAAAAAGCTTTTAGAAAAAAAAAAATAAATACATCGTCATGCTATGTTATGTTGTTTTAAAAATTAAATATTGTATTAGGTACATAACAGGAAAGGATATCTTAACTTTGCTCCTAAAAGTAATTAACCATGCATACATACCATATATATAGATAATATTTTTAAAATAGCTATAAATGTGTAATTATGCACTTAAGAACTTAACTTTATTTGTTAGTTTATTTTTCACTCACAGAAGACGGTTATTCTATAGAAAAAAATTATTTGTATCCAACTTATATTATTATACTTACTTAAAGATCCATTAAGATTCGACTTATTCTAACTTATGTGACACTCTACTCAAAACATACTGGCTTATTTAGATATAAATAAAATAAGAAAGACATTTTACTTCAATGTTTACACATTTATGATAACTTATTATTATCATTTAATGGAATTCATACATATTTATAAGAATACATAATTCATTATGTACGTATGCGTGATATGAGTGTTTATTATACTCGTATTATGTACGTACCTATATATTTCATTCTTATAAATGTTTATATACAGAAATGGATTCATTAAGTCAAGCTAATTTTATTAGTGTTGAAAGCTAGAACATTATTATTCTCTAATAGAGGTAAATTTTCAGAAAAATAAAATTAACCTGTTAGGGGCTTGGCTTGTGGGTGGGTTGTAAAATCACAAAAATGACAATTTTTTTACAATTTTACATTTCTAAATTATTAATTCTTTCACATTAAATTATTTTTAAGGACCAAAAAATGTTGAAATATTTTTATTAAGATAATCCTCATTTCGAGGAAAATTTTATTTTCAATTTTTTTTTTTGCCTTATATACATTTTTTTCGGTTTTCTAACAAAATATTAAGAAAATCATTAATACATATATGGAACCCAAAACTTGGCTTACAGTTTTGAATTGAATGTATAAATGATTTTCTTAATATTTTGTTAGAAAACTGAAAAAAAATTATAAGACAAAAAAGATTGAAAATAAAATTTTACTTGAAATAAAATTAATTTTATTAAAATATTTTAACAATTAAAAGAGTTATGCGTATAATAGTAAGAATTTACGTTAAAAATTGCATACAATCACATTTTAAATCCTTATTGAAAGATATGAAAATCAAAACACTAATAATCCTAAATTGAAAAAGTATTTTTTTCGAATAATTAATTTTTAATTTTATTATTTAGGACTTACCTATACATGCAAATTACAAAAATATGAAAAAAGACGCTATAATTTTGTCATCAACACAAAAATCCTTAAATTTATTTTTCATGTACTATTTTGGGCTATTATGTTCTCACATCCCACATTAAAAGTAAAACTATATATAGAAGAAAAATCACTATTAAATTTAGGGTAAACATTTCAACCAAAAAAAAAATCTATTTTTTGTAAGAAAGTTACCCCACTCAGAACTATATCTGGCCTAATGTAAATTCAACAACAGTAACGGTTAAAATTCCAATAAAAACGTATGTGAGCCCAAAATAAAATTCACAGCGTGATAGAATTTAATAAAGATGTCAATTATATGTATATGGTAGCATCTTGCCTATAGAGTACATTACACTAACACAGGCTTTGAAAAATGTACGTCAATCAAGTTGATATTTAAAAATTGCCAAGTAAACACTTATCACAAATATTTGTTGTCAGCACACCTTAGGAGAGAGGCCTATTGATACTCAGGCATTTATTAAATAAACAAAAATTCTACTTTTCTCATAGTAGATATTCTATAAGTTTTTTGGTGTGTAGTATTACATTTTTTTTTTAATTTAACTTGAAATTACTAAATTTTTATTAAGTGTACAATTTTTAGTACAACAATTCTTAAAAGATCGTTAAAAATATTTATAAAAATTCTAGAAACTATAAATCATTTTTGCCAGCAATAAATGTAAGAAAATCGAAAAATAAATAAATTTCAATTTGGAGTATGGTAAGAATTTCGTATAAAAAATATTTAATAATAAAATAGATATTACATGAAAGGAAGAAATTGTATAATTGACATTTATGTACATACATAAATATGTATATCAAATTCAATGTTGACAAAATTGTCAATTTATTTATATTTATTCAAATTCATAGAACAAAGACAAATAATATCATTTTATTTATGTTCAATAACCGTAGACAATTTATGTGCCATCTTCTCTGGGCTACATTATTAATATGTAAATAACTAACTCTGTATATTTACGTACTCGTTTAAAATAATTACCATCTCTATAAATACCCTATATGTAGGTACAATTTTAACTTGAAAAATATCCCTGCCAACTATAATTTACTTAATAAATATACCTCTAAGTGCATTTTTTAATTAATCACGTGATATTTATTATTTTGTTTGCGAAAAAGAGATATTTTAATTTTTTCCGATTAAGTGCGAGTATATTGTACTATATATGTATCTACAATATATACACAACGAGATAAATTACGTGCCGGAAAATGTGATTTATTTTGTGCCTCAGGTTATTTCCATAAATGGGAATTGATTAAATGAAGATATTATGATGGTGTTTGCTTGATGACAGTTTTATTGATTAAGCTCGCACATAATTGGGGTTCACTCTTTGTCTACATGATTAAATAATATCAAATAAGAGATTATTTTTAAATGCTGTACTAATTTTAAATTTATATTTGCTTGTTATTCAATTGTTTGAGAATCACACAGCTACGTATATGAAATTTACTCGAGTTAAAATAAAATGTGATCGGTGTATCGGTCACTGTATCATCTATCACCTATCTATAAAAAGAAAATTAGTCAGAATTCATCCTGTGACAAAAAAAAAAGATAAATATGACAAAGTGCGAATTTACGGTTATTAGTATTCCATTAAGGAAGGCACCTTTAGAACAAATTTCATGAAAGAACTTTTATTTGGAAGTGCACGTGTACAATATTAGGTCAGACGGAATAATATTTAAAAATATTAATAATAATATTAGATAGCCTCCTCTAGAATTAAACTATTTATTTTATACTTTCCAAGGATGAAAAGGTTATGGTGACAGAAATAATAAGATAATGAGATTTTCAAATATACAAAATAATAGGTAACTCTAACTGTAAGTTGAGTTGAAGGAAATTTTGGTTTTTCTTTTAATTTTCAAGGCTTCTTTAATAGGTAATTTATATCTATGTTTAAAATTACAGAAGGTCTATTTGAATAATCTAAAAAACTATACGATTTAAAGAAAATTTTGAAAAAGGTCCTTTTTGTTCAAATGTTTCATAATCAGGTTATAATAAAAAAATGTCCATAATCAAAATTACTTATAAAATCTTATTAATTGTTTCATAATTTAATTAAATTGCTGTTTTTAAGAATAACTCAAAAATCATTGCAAAAAAATGTGTCGAAAAACTTTTAATTTCATTTCATTTTAAAAAAGGTTCATCATTAAAAAAAAAGGTTCCATTAAGAAAACTTTGACTTAAGCCTTTACAATACTTTCATAATAAAAGTTGAACACCCACCATCTTTCAATAATAAAGAATGAATTGGTTTCATTATCTTTCAAATATAAACTTTGGTCAAAAATCAATTATTAAGTTTGAAAACGATTCGATATGATAATAATACCGATAGAATTCAATAAATTTATAATGCTATGACTAGTAAACTCGCATATATTGCTTCAATATATAGAAAGGCTTTAAAAATAACTTAGAACATTCTGAGGCTTTATTAAATTTTGAACAGACATAATTATTTGTTTTATATATACATACAAAGGAACTAACTCAATTTAATTTTCTTTGTCTATAAACATAATCTTTATCTTTATGTATCTCTTGTGGTATAGGTGGGTATATCCATAATCCATTAAAAAATATTTCAAATACAGTCTTCATACAACAAAATGAAAATTATCTGGAAAATTATACTTTTACCTTAAAATTGAAAAAAACAATCTTATTCTGAATTCATAAGAAATAAAAACAAAACCTTCTTCATTATTGGGGACATTTTTAATTAGCACCCTTTCTGTTAAATAACAAAATAACCACAACAAGTTAAATACACATTAGCAATATTAACTTATGAAGATGAACAATTTTCGTATTTTAATGCCCACGAGTACATATTTTGCAATTACGAGTACCTAATCTAAGGTTTAGTTACATGAAGATGGTATTTCGACCGAGGGAATATTAATTATGCCTTGACGGAGAAATATTAATTATGTATGCCTTTAATATTTCTTTGGGACGGTCAAAAATTAAAATTCAAAAAATTTTTTGCTTCCACACACTAATTAAATAAAGCTCTGTGTTTACTTAAAAATATTGCTAATTAAAAAGGCGATTTTTTGTGAATTCTTTGTAGACATTATAAAAAGCAACAAAAAAAAATTATTTATTAAGTATGGCTCGATTACTAGAACTAGAACTAGAGAGTAAATGAACTGCTTGGTATTGTAAATAGACAAAATTCTATTCCATCCCTTTCACTTCACCATCCATTCCCCCAGTAAATATCTTGGCAGCCTTTAATTTTCTATTTGTTCGTTACTCCCATATCCTATGGATTTAAAATAGACTAAACCGTTTTTTTTAATATAAAACTTTAGCCTGAATTCCAATTTAGTAGAAATATGTTTGACAGAAACTATTAAGAAATAATGTTTTTTCAAGTATTAAAACATAAAACAATAATAAATTGGCTAATTGACAAACAAATTCTGAGTACCTTACATAAATGATTATCTTCATTGGACCGTCAAGAATTGAAAAAAATCTTTAAGAATTAAATTGTTTAACGTTAACGTTTTACTTTCTTATAACATTTTATTATTCATTGTACCATCATGATTTGAAAAACTACACGCCCCATCGGACCCTTTGTGACATTATCTCAATTGAAAAGATAAGCTCTACATAAAAAATTGCACCATTTGAAGTGTCTTTTTGCGATAACCTTTCAAATGCTGGCCATTTCGTCGAAATTTTAAATTTACCTATATTTTGCTATCAATTAATAAAACTTTTTATACCCGTATGATGTTAATCAAAGGGTATTATAACTTTGGTACGGAGTTTGTAGCGTCCCTTTATATTTATCGTAAAAAAAACCGTTGCCTTTCTCGTGAAATTCTAAGTCGAAATATGCATGTCCGTCCGTCTGTCCATTATCAAGATTTCGGCTAAACGGCTAAAGCTAATCGGAGCAAATCGAACAAGATATAGAGAAGGCTGTGGTATAGCTGGTACAGTGTACACTTAATTTTGATATAAATCATTCATTTACACAAAAGATAGTCGGAATGTAGAAAAAATAAATATAACAACAATTATAGAGAATGCAAAAATGAATATTTTATTCATAGACCTAAAAGTTCTACGACCTACCGTTATGTCGCTGCAATTAATTTTATGCAATTTCTAAGAATTTTAATCATTTATTCGAAAAATATTTTGATTACGGAAAAAATGATTATGATAAAAATGATAGAGAATAAAAAAATGAAGATTTCATTCATAGATCAAAAAGTTCCACGACCTGCTGTTAGGGTACTGCAATCAATTTAATGCTATTTCTTTTATGCTACTTATATTTGAGTAAAATAAAATTATTGGAAATATTTGTGATTTTTCATATTTTACTATGGTTAAGTAAAAAAAAAAAAAAATTTAAAATAAATTGACATCCATTTAATTCTAAAATTATACGAAAAACGGCTGCACAAAAATTATTGCTCATATTTATATTATTCTAATTAGATATTGTTAAGAATTATAATTGAGTGGAAAATTAAGAAAAATAAGACGCAAAGAAACATAGGATTTGTATCGAACTCAAGAAAAATCTAGATCCAATACAAATATTCTAGTCTAGAGTCAACAATGTATATGATAGAAGAAAATAATTCCTAAATAAGATGCTGAGAATTCTTAGCAGAAGAAAAAGTTTGTCTGTGTGTAGGTTGATGACAAACATTACTACATGGGAAGTGGAAGAACAAGAATTGTTGAATATAAATCTTTTTCTGTATACCTACTAACATTAATTAATCGTTTACCTGGTAATTTTAGATAATCTAGGCGAATTATCAAAGAGAATTTACATAAATTTATTGTTTAACTTTGACTATAAAATACACAAAAATCAAAGTAACTACATGTACTTCGAATAGAGTTTGAATGTTTGATGTTTTATCGTGTCATGCATAAATTGAATTCTACCTACAGCAATACTCATATATGAAGGTACTAATTGCTTAATTTGATTAATCCCTTAGTGCTTAATTAATATGTCAACAGAATTAATTATAACTCTACGAAGATGTACCTACATCTTACATATGTATGATTTAAGTGTAATACTTTTTGTTTAACTTTGTCTTTCAATATAACATTTAATTACCTTAGCCCTGATAATCACAACAAACGACAAAATTAACACTGCCTTCATTGTATATTAGAAGAGAAGAAGAAAAAACTTTACGATTTACTATTTAATTAAACTTATAAAGGTATATTTTATGTCGATACTAAACTACGTATTTAATTAATTAATTAATCAAATGTTGTTGTTTTTCACATATAGTTCATTTCGTAATTACACCTTTCATCGGTTATTATTAATTTTTCCATTCATTTAATCACAAACCGTTGTATTTTCACAATTTTTTTTTTTCTTTTACTTCTTTGAAACTTGAATTTCCAAACTCAAAATTATTATATTTGATCACTCGCTCTTTCTATATATATATTTATATATACATATATATATATATAACGGACTCTATGGGATACACTCTAGTTGTTCGGGCAATTGATCGAAAACAACAGCTCAGAGCTGAATGGCATTGCCTACGTACAATCATTTTCTTTTATACCTAGCCCCTTATACCGTATAAGGGTGCGTACGAAAACATACATGAAAACCGGTATAGAACGAAAACAGTTTTCCACCAGAAATGTTGAGCAAAGAAAACGCGGCGTGTATATACATTTAACGACAAAATCTGTTGACTTGATAAACAAAAATGATTCGTCTGTGGATCCAGTCATCTCGTAAGTAAGTTAATTCTATTATTTGACGGAAACTGGGAAATATTTGTTATGTACTCGTAAATAATGGAAATAAAACAATATACAAAATCCCAATACATATGTACAGTTGATTGTATATATATATAACATTGCAATGTTTTATATTAATTTAATAGAAAAGAGTTGAGTAAACTTTTATTTTCATCTGGATTACAGTAAATATATTCAAACAACTTTTAAATCGATTTCCCTACACCTAGAGACCCCACCCCGTCCCTTCTATAAATAAATCAACTTATAAATATCGAGGATGTTGTGATTGGTCAGTTCTATCCCAATACGGTTGATGATGTGAATGTGGTGGCTCTTGATGATAGAAGCCATAATGAACACCATTTGTTGCTACCTGTAATTAAAAACGTGTCAATGGCTAATTATGGCCAAAAACCAAAATAATTATTAAGAAAAATGAATAAAATTGTCTCCTCTTCTTTTCTTTCTTTTTTTTTTGACAAAAATACAAAATACCCGTCTTAACCCGTTAATAGACGCCAGCATTAAGGCCATTTTCGATAGCAGCAAAGCTTTTCCACCCAACATTGCCAAAAATTGAAATCCTATTGGCACAACAACCATTCCCAGTGCCGTAACACCAAACACCATCATCGGCAGCATTTGATTTCTGTGCCTATGACGAGCTGTAATAATGAATTTGCATAAATCAAATCAAATTTTGTATAAAAAGCTCTCAAATTGGTAATTTCAAAACATGAAAATGTTAATTTTCAGTAAACAAATTTTATGCAAACCAGGAAGCTTAACTAGTCAATATTTTCAATTGAAAAGCGGAGAAAAAGAAGAAAAAAAAAGTTTTTGAAACTGAAAAAAAAAAAAAATTCTTTTACTCATACTTCCGCATTTCCATAGTACTTCCGCTATAGGTAATATTAGATAGGTAATACAATTTGTTATGCATCTTATAAATAAATTTTAAGTGAATAAGAGAATTATTTATTTACACGCGTTGTGTATCAACTTTTTCTGGATTTAATTATGAATATTACATAAATTTTTTTTTGCTTCCACCAACAAATATTTTTAGCTGTCACAATGTTTGCATTTTCTCTATGAAATCAGAATACGAATAAAATTATCTCTACCGACGTCATCATTCGGACGCTTGCTCATTCGTTAAGAAGATAACTCCAAAAAGTCTAGAGACTTAACATTTCAGATTTCGGATTTGACCCCTTGTTTACCCCCTCCACATACAAAAAAAAATCATTATTAGAAAGAGTGGAGGAGTGAGGGGCTTATATAAACGTTTTATAGATTTTTCGAGACAAGTGAAAATGATCGAATTCTACAACTCCTCTTCTTTTTTAAAACAAATCATATTTCTGCTATTTTTAAATATTTTTAGCAAATTGTACGAAATAATATTGATGAAGGTAGCAACAACGGTGCTTCCTTTTTTATCAAATTTTTATATTTACGATTTTTTAAGTGGTGAACTCAGGGTACGCTTTAATTTTGTCAATTATTTTTGAAGAATTATCAAAATTATTTGAAAACAGTTTTTCAGTATAATTAAGATTGTGGTCATTGTGCAGAAAAAACAAAACAAAAAATATTTATATAATTTGTAGTAGTATGAGTGTTTAGATTAATATAAAGTATTTTATTAGTTAAGGATTATTCCGAATATATTTAATTTCTAAATACGCTTCTTATTTATGTTCGTAAGGTAGGAGCTTGCCTGAAGCACTTTTATGTAAGTCTCTGCGTTACATTACAATATAGGTACCTGTTGCCCATAATACACACCTACAATTAAATTTTAGAAATTAATGAACAAACAATTACCTCTTTTTTTAACTTATGAAATTATACGGAAGAGTATTAAATTAAATTTTAGATAAACATTCTTTTTTAGGGTAGCCAACCAATATAGAAACTGCTATACCTACCCTCTATCTAAGTATATATAATAGGTAAAGAAAGCAATATTAATTTTATGGACTTAAGGGAATTTTTATTTTTTTTATTCGGAAAAATTGCTGGTACCGGTTAATTTTGATAATAATTTATTTAACCGCTCGTATAAATCCAGGTCAATTTGTATTAAAGTTTTTCAGTTTGTTATATCTAGTATTTTAATTTTCAGCATTGCAAATTATGCTCTCTTTAGTTTTGCTTGATTTATAGAAAATTAAAATAATTCCCGTCCTGAATGAAATATAATACAGGGTGATCTGATTTATCCATCAAATTTGCTTAATTTTTATACCTTAATTTGAAGTTTAACATGAAACTTGTCCATACAAAGTTTTTATGAAAAGAAAAGAAAAGAAAAAACAAAACGAAACTTATCAAGAAAAATTGGCATCTCTCTAAAAAAAAATTGTACATTTTTGGCTTTGATCAACAATAGCTCAAAAGATATGCATCCCACAGAAGAAGATAGCAAAACATTTTTTATAGCTTAAACGATTGTCTTTCTTTTAAGCTTAAGATTATGAAAATCGATTGACTATTACAGAAGTTACCCATATACATTTGGACTATACTAAATAGATCACCCTGTATAATATTCTTCTGTTTTTCATAACGATTTTTTCTATATACGAGTATTATCTATAAGACGTCTTATCCAATTTATTTAATTAAATATTTCAATTACTTCTGTCTAGTCCACAATACATAGGCAATCTACAAGCTGCACTATTTAAGACTAAAAACTAAACTAAAAAAGAGATTCCAACAAAATGTCTATAGGTACAGGAGTACAGGAATTTTCTATTTTAAATATTCATAAGTGTAACTTAAAAGTCCTTAACATCCATACTTCATAACAAAATTCTAATGTTATATGCCCATTTTATATGTCCAGCCATTCGAAAATCTATTCCCAGCAGAAATGCCTTCATATTTTATAGTCCTTATCTCTTATACACCGCCTAAAGTATATACATAAAATATTTATGGGAAAAGCAAATTTTTATACTTCGGCAGAGTCTTCATTTTTTTTTTTTTTTTTTTTCGATTTTCCGCTATTTAACTTACCTGTTGATGATTGGTATAAATCAATTTGGAAAACGTGTGTTGTTAAAATGTCAGCAATTTTTTCAATGATATGTTCCGACCACGTCAGATTATCCTGAAGTGAATTAATGGTATTTGTTTTGATATCGACTCTGGAAATAAACGAAATATATGTTTTATTGTATTATTTGGTTTTATCGTTTTTTTTTATTGGCTATTCATTGGCAATTCGATATTTGGTTATAGTTATAGACATATTTTGTCTGCACTTCAGATAGACACCAAGAATGACTTATTATTATCCATTATCAAGCAATTTAGATGAATTAAAAGAAAACTCTTTTTGGTAGGTAGGGGAGAGGGTGGATAAAGTAGACAAATGGAATTACTCGTTCAAAATCAAAGTTTTTTTTCAAAAATTGTTTTTCGAGCGGTTTAAGTGTTTTTGATATCAAAAAGTAAAAAAGTGTTAAATTGCGTATTTCAATCTTCCGGCAAGTTATATGGAAATGTCTTATAAACCTAAGGTGAGTGAAAATATGTTAACATATAATAAACTAAAACAATTTTTAAATATCAAAATATTTTTGGAGATATTTAATCTGAACCTCAAAATTGTACAATGGGGATAAAGTCGACACTGTAAAGTTGCATAACGATAGGTTGTGGAACTTTTTAGTCTATGAATGAAATCTTCATTTTTTTATTCTCTATCATTTTTACCATATTCATTTTTTTCGTTATCCAAATATTTGTCGAGAAAATGTTTAAAAATCATAGAAACTATATAAAATTAATAGAAAATTTAAAAAAATTAAAATTACACTTAAAGTAGACAGAAAACATGCCGTTCTTCATTTATCTATAGCTGGAAGTAAACATAGTATAATTTATCATGCTTTCACCGGAAGGGTTCAATAAACATTTTGAAACATTCCTGGGACAGATTTGGCGCTTGATAGTAGAGATATCTGGCTATAAGCAAAAATTGTCTACATTATTTGTCTATATATAAAAGGACATTGTCTTATAATATTACCCTACTGCCACAATAAAAAGTTGTTCTTTACTTTTTCTTAAAAATAAAAAAAACTTTAGTTTATAATATAATAAACACCCCTCATAATATGTTTTAAATCCTCTTCTATAGGTATGCACACACACACACACGACCCATAAGAAACATTATACAATAAAGGTAAAATTAAATTATTTGTATATTTTAAATTCTCGACTTATAAATAAAATAATACAATAAAGTTAACATTTTCTCAAGGTTGATTTCAAGTTTTGTGCTTGGGAGGATAATCAGGTTTATACCCTCTTCAACTGTGACCGACATAGAAGACACTTAAATTTATGATAAAAACGTCTAATACTATATAAGTATGTATAGTAAGATTGCTACGTATTAGGTATGTGGGAGAAAATAATTTTGCCTCAAGGGAAAAATAATAATCTATATAATAAGATAAAACTTCAAGTAAAGAGTCAAAGTTTCTTTTTCAACAAGTTTTTAAATCAAATTTCTTAAAAACGATCTGTTTTTAATTTACCTTCGGTTATATTTGTTGGTTTTGATTGTTGAGTTTTTTATTCGATAGCGTACTAAACGACTGCCTTCTGTTATAGGTATTGTATCCAATGATGTAATTTTATCAAATATTTCCAATGTTTCTTTTTCTAAGCAGGACCACGAGATGATTATTTGCTAAAATAAATAAGGATATGGTAATGTTAAAGATTTCAGAAATATTGTTTATTTATAGATATATACATAGCTCTCAACTCAATCATAGCTACATATGACGCAGTAACGTAGTGTTGGTTTCATTTTTGACTATGCTAAGTACTTCTGAAATTATTTTTGTAATCCGCTTTACTTCGTTAATTGTTTAAATATTTTAATAAAGATAATTTTATTTAATATAAAATTTTATTTCCAATCTTTTTTGCCTTACAATTTTTTTTCGATTTTCTAACAAATTATCAAGAAAATCATTAATATATGGAACTAAAAACTGGCTATGTCTCCATAGAAAAATTGTCTTCCAGAATATATACAGTATTGCATTTAATGATGATTTTCTTGAAATTTTGTTAGAAAACCAAAAAAACTTTATAAGGAAAAAAAGGTAAAAAATAAAATTTTACATGACACAAAATTATGTTTATAAAAATATTTGAACAATTAACGGAGTTACGCAGATTATAGTAAAGGCACTTTGCATATAGGCAAAAATATAACTCATACTACCTATGTCTGCTACCTATGGCTAAATAAAATCTAAGGACGAATGGAGATAGTTACTAACTTTACTCCATTGTTTATGAAATGGATCGTCGAACAAAAAGTTTATACTTTTCCTTGACTTAAATATGCGATTGTTACCTTGTTACCTTAATTTTAATCTCAGGAATATTTTTCTTAATTAAAAGTATTTTTCTTAATTAACTATCTAAAGGAAAATTATCTTATAAATATGAAAAAAGAACTTTTGATAAATAAATGTCTATAGTTTCAATAGGTAAATGTAACTGTTAATTGCATTTAAAAAAAAAAACTGACCTCGATAATAACAGAATTTCTTTCGTTTTCCCATCACTGTAATAAAATTATACAACAAACAATAGCCTCTGTACTTATTTCAATAATAAAATTATATTTAAGATTTTAATTATATCTGACTTTAATGTAATTCAATTCTAGATAAATTATAGATGAGAATTTAAATAGAATTTTCATTACTGTCTCCATATAAACAATTATACATACCTATACATATACAAATACATATACATACATATACCGAAGAGCGAAATATTCACGGCATTGTAATTATTCGATAAATTTCGTATGACCTTACCAATTTAGTGGATTAGCTTTTAAATAAAGTTTATTAAATTAATTAATTTGTCAGTCAAACAAAATATTTTCAACAATAGAACTGTTAAGCTCCATTAAATTATGAGATTGATATACATAAATTGAAATTAAATCTGTTATTAACGTTATTACGTGTATTACAGGAGAAATTATAGAAAATTTTAGATTGAGAATAAGATTTAGCGGACTTTTACACACAAAATAACTGAATAGGTATTTACATCAACGATTTGTTACTAAAAATCAAAAATTCTAATTTTTTTAACGAAATAATTGTCTTTGTGAAAAATGCTAATCTGTTCAAATATCGCTAGAAGTGGTGAAACTTTTTACTGAATTGTATTTAGCTTCAATAATTAACTCTGATCAAATTAATATATATTCGTAATGTAGAGATGGTTTGTATAATAAAGCTTTTCAATAAAAAGTGTGAAAAAAGTTAAATGATACATGTACGAATTGAATTCAATAAATGAAAAAATAATTGATTTTGGTAATCCGAAAAGGGTTTTTTTTCTGAGTTGATTAGTAAGCCATTAGTTGGGCATGACAGACGCTTTCAGTAACCATTGCCATCATACTCGTATATCATAATTCATATACATTTACATTTATTCATTTTTACATTTATACATACCCTACCGCCTACCTACAGCAATCATTATATCCCAATTATTTTACGACAAATGAGTTTGATTCTTCAACTCAGTGAGTTTAATTTAAATTTCCTAAAACTTTCGTCACTAAGCAAGGAAATAATTTACACCAGTAAAATAAATTTGGAAACTGGTGTTGTTATAAATGAAATTAAAGCAGCCAACAAAGTTAATTTCATTATTTTAAAGTCAAAACCCAAATTGTGCTCGTTGAAATCTTTGATATGAGATTAATTAAAAGTAATATTTAAAATCACTCACATCTTTCGAACAGTTCCTTAGCATAATCCCTAATTCACGATTAAAAGTTGTCCATGAACTGGCCACTGTATTATCACTACACACACCACGAGTTATTATTAGGAATAAAAATAAAAATTTAAATTTTGTCATATTTTTGTGATTGTATTTGGTATCAGTTGACGAATTTTATCTTCCCAGTTTGTATTAATTTTTCTGAAGAAAACCCTTTAAGTGTTTTTTTTATATATTCCATTGGAAAATCATATTTCTCGCACTATTTCTTTCGCATTTAAATCACAATCACAACTAAATGACTAGAGTCAAATGCACTTTGTATTTATATGAGTTTACTCCAATTGTCAATTGTTGTAATTACCGTCCATAAGTCTATTAGAGGCTCTCATGTGTTTTTTTTCGTTCTTGGTCTGGTGGGTAATATTGCATTGTTTTTTTTTTTTTTAATTAGGAAAATATTATAAGTCACGATCTTTTAAAGAACTTCTACCCATAGAAAAATTGGTAATTCTAAAAACAGTAATAGAAAAATTATATTTTTACCAAGAAATTATTCAAGTCCAGTTAACGTAGCGTCTCTCCCTAAAATCAAATTATTTTTTCTGTCGTTTTACCATGGTCTACATGGTGGTCCAAGTTAAGGTGGAACTTCAACACTAAAAAACTGCACTGCTGAGCTAAAGATCAGTCATTAGTGATGAATTCTTGATATCAGCTGACCTCCTATTTAATTTAGCCTTACCAGGGCAGTGCAGGTATATATATTGATAAATGAATGTGGAGTTGCAAAATAGCTTAATAGAAAGAGCTCTCTATTGAACACTACCATTTAAGGCATCAATTTAATAAATGTGACCAAATGCAGGACAACTTCTATCGATTTTACGTCGAAGAGGAAGAAACTATTTTGAATGGGTTGGCATACACCAACTATAAGAAAACATAGATTTATTAACCATAACAGAAATTGGGCCGAACGACACTCCACACCAACACCATCGATCAGCGATACATATAGAAGGGAAATCATAGTAGTGTAGTGAAATTCAATATCCGTACGCCCTTCCACCCTTCTTCTTCTATTTCTTATCCGCCAGACATTCTTCGGTGGGATTCGGCGTCCTCTCATATACTGCCTCCATCTCGAGCGGTCTTGTACTGCTCTGCTCCAGTTAGTGATAGCTACGATTCGAGAATCTCTGTTTATGGTGTCTAATCACCGTTTTCATTGGCCACCCTGTTTCCTTCTTCCTTTAGGTATGGCATTCAGCAATCGACTGGGTACTTTTTCTGCGTCTATTTATGCACCAGGGTCTAATTAATGTTTTGTATAGTGGGCAATGTGCATTTAATTTTACAGTTTAAACTGGATCTCATGAGTTTTTTAAGACCAAAATTCGTTTTGCTACCGAACTGAATAATAAAATTTATTTTAGGTGTACATTATGTACATACATATAATTTTTTTAATTAATTAAGTAGGTATAACGAGCTCTAAACCTAAACTATTTAAACCTAATTAATATCAATTGGACCGAAAACAGTAAATTAGTAGGTACCCACATGAATATACCGATTCTCTTAAACTTTGCGCAATTTACATATTATGTAAATATAAAAATAATTAACTGAAGCATCATACAGCAACATAACTATGTAGTTAAGTGAAATGCTTATAATAAGCGAGTAACGAGTTATATACAATTTAAGAAAAAAAAAATTATTATTCTTTAGGTATGATGATGAATAATGGTTAAAGATGATCATAAATTATAAAGTAGAAAAAAGCCAGTTAAGAATTCCTACAGCTACACCGATACACCCTCTCCGCATTTGATTATTAAAAAGAGTCATGGAATAAAATAAAATTTTAAAATTAAAAAAAAAAAAAGAAAAGAAAATATTTACGGAAAGAAAACTTGACTTTTGGATTTTATGAGTTTGAGGTAAATTCCATCTAAATGTATTTTATTTATGTATACCTCTACCCTTTTTCAGTTATGTGACACATACACAAGGACAAAGAAAACGAATTTGTTTTTAAAAATATCAAATTCTCAGATAGGTAATTATGCAAAAAAAAACATTCTACATAGAAAAGAACCCTTACGAAAATGTTCTACATATGTATATATAAAAGGCAGGAAAAGTCTATGTACTCGTATTTAATTACCTATTTTATTCAATGAAAAACGAATTTTATACAATTTACTACAAAAGTATTTTTTTCTTTCTTCGCTTGAGAATAGATGCGTATTTTATGTATAATAATACCAACTCACCGGTAAATATAAGCAAATTGCAGTCCGGTTCATTGTCAGCGCACTGAACCAATTTATTTCATTGAAACAATATTATTACGTATCGAAAAAAAAAAAAAATTTACCATCGAGGACACACACGTGTAATATTCATGGTTCATTATGATGGTATATTTTACAAAATGTTGATGGTTTTAACTATATATGTACATATATATGCATGTAGAGAATGTAGTACGTAGGTACCCCATTTGATTGTAATAATATTAGTATATAAACTCTATGTTTTATGGTAATTACTGGTATGTATGTAATTTATGCAAAACCATTGTGTATTTACTTATCCGTTATATTTTACTTTAAATACTACTTATACTTTAATAGGTACCTACATATCTACCTACCTACCTAGTTAATAGGAATTGATCTATTGCAAATAGAAATTAATTTTGTTTATAGAACCAATATTTATATACTAAATATAAGGTTAAATGCCAACGAAAGAGACGATAACCTTTTCATTTGCATATTAACGAAGTATATGTACAAAGTGTTACAATAATTCTACTTGTATCTCGGTACATTGTCATAGATCATTGAAAACTTTACTGAATTAATGTAATTTATATAATTTTATTTGTGCTTCTTTAGCATAGCTAAATATAGAGAGGAAAGGGTGTTACAAAATTTACCGTCTTTGGTAGATTAATTCATGCAGGGCTTTAGTGGAAGTAGAGCACTGAAATCGGACGCAAAGATTCATGACGACTAATAACAAAATACTGGTTAACGTTTGAATAGAGATTTGACGAGGATTTATCTTTAACATTTATAACTTGTAATAGTTAAAGATTAGTTAAAGAAAAATCGGAAGATTGAAGTTTTTCCTTGTCACTACCCATAGGTACATTAATGGAATTGGAATGTACGATTTTATTGATAAATAGATGTTGGCCTAACTCGTCGTTTACTATTTATTATGAATTTTTTTTAAATTAATTTTTATTTTTTGTTCGAAATTTTAGCTATTTTCATACATTCCATAGTTAATGTATTAAATTTGATACAAATCACTTGAAATTGTTAAGATTATTAATTTTAACATCAAATGAAATGAAATTCAGAAAAAAAAAATTTCAGATTTTCCCTTAGATTTTCAAAAAAAAACTCTTAAAAATTCATATATTCTAAACTATTCACCGAAGAAACTATTTTTTTTTTCTTGTTAGTTGCTTCGAATATCTATTAGAAAAAAAAATATTTGGCCGACCGTCCGTCGATATGGTGAGACATTTCTAGAAAAATGCTGCTTCAAGTAAAAGATTTTTCAAAAATCAGGAAATTGGAGTTTAACCTCGAGACTGCACGTAAATTGAAGCTGGGGCTTGTACAAATCTAATGATTTATAGATGTTTGAGTTTATTACGTTTTTTGTATTTATTTTAGATTTTTAGATATGAAATTTAATTTTTCGATCGGAATTTAAGCCGTTTTTAGGCGTTCCATAGTAAATGTATGGAAATACTTAGATACTTACTTAGTTACACCTAAAATTCCAGAATATGCGTTTTGCCCTTTTACAACTAAGATTTGTTATATATTAAACTAATTAAATTATGTATTAAATTATTAAATTATTTGATGCTTAGTTGTCACTGAGTAATAGTAATATTTATTTAAACTGGTTTCTTAAATGAGCGGGCTAATGAAATTAACAATAATGAACGAATAACCTAATTTTCACCAAATTTATCACCCCAAAATAACTTTAAACGTACTATTTAGTTATATCAAAAATTGCATGTTAATTGCTTCAGAATGGAATCCGATTTAACTTTAAAAAAACAGTTTTGAAGTTAACTTAATTACCTATTAACCATTAAGACATATAATTTCCTTTCAATAACTTATTAGACAATAAATAATTGACAAAGGAGAGCATACATAATATTAGTTCGTCCATAACTCTCTTTAGTCAATTCGAAAACTAAACGAAAAGAATGTTTGCGACAACTTTTTGAATAACATTTTATTAAAATTTGTCTCTTTCTTTTACATATACATATATATATATATATATATAATAATAATTAGTCTTGTGAGTGAAATTATATAATTTAATTTAATCTATAGACCGCCAACACGCCTGTCAAATCCATAACAATTCACTTTGATATCAGCTTGACACGTTCTTACCTCATTGTAAAGTTTATGTGTAAATTTCTATTGTAAAGTAGAAATATTTTATTACATTAAGCGAATAAAATTTTATTTTACTTCCGTATAGAAGATATAGAGATAGAGGGAAGAATATGTCAATCTACATATACATAGTGTTATTTCATTAATGATACCT
>JANSTT010016883.1:0-64792 GCA_026745375.1 Platyura marginata | reverse complement strand
AAAAATAAAAATAAAAATTAAATAAAAAAAAAAAACAAGTGATTCAATTTAGGGCTTTGTACATATATAAACTAAACGTTGTATCAAAATTTAAACTCTACCTACTAAATAGACAAAGAAAGTGTTTTTATATAAATAAAAATTAAAAATAAAATTAAAAAAAAAAAAAAAACTTAAAAAATGTTTAGCAAAAATATATATATATTTATGTAATAGCGTTTATATTATACACGAAAGCCGTTATGTAACTGAATGTAAGGATGATGAAGAGAAATAAAAAATGTATTTTATAGTGTGCGTACACAAAAAAAAAAATAAAAACAAGACACAAAAGATTGCAATACCGTACGTTTTATATATAATTCATTATAATAGAAATTAGTTATTTATTTAAAAAAAAAAAAAACAAACAAAAAAACTATATATTTTAGAGCCGTTGAAGTGTTTTCCACAATCATAATAATTAATAATATTGTAGCTTTTAAATACGACTATAAATAATATTTATATTTACTAAGCATTCTCTGTTAATTGTAATAAAAAAAAACCAAAACATAAATTTTCTTTTAGTTTTTAAGTAAATGCCTCGTTTTTGACGTACAGGATTCATGTCAAAAAAAAAACCGTATTTTGTATTTTAGCTATGTAGGAAAATGTTTATTATTATTTTTTTTTTTAATTTAGTTTTTACAAATAATATTTAATTTTTTCTTTTTTTTTTTTCTTGGAAATAACAAACAAAATGAATTAGTTTGCAAATGTATACATATGATTACGTATATATTTAAAAATGGCTGTTAGCAAATTTTTATTTTTATAATTATAGTAATGTGAATTAGTTATGTTTATTAAAAAAAAACTGGTAATTGTTGTAAAAATAAAACAAACAAAAAACATATTTTTAAATTTGTTGTTTTTTTTAATTAATTTTAGTATAATTTTAATTATAATTTTTTGTTTTTTTTTTGTGTACATCGATTTTTTTTAACGCAATGGCGGCCAAAACGGTTGGAGTGATCGTAAATCGGATGTTACCGTTGAGAAATACATTCCAAGTCAATTACAGTTGATTTGTGTGTCTCCCTTCAAACTGTTCAAACTTTTATTTCAGCACTTGTATTTTGTTCACACAAAATGTCAATGTCTAAATGATTTCGACTGCTACAGAGGTGTCGAGATCGGAATTACCATTCATAAATGATTTTTATGTATTGTAATGCCGATCTCGACACCTCGGTATCAGTTGGAATCATTTTGACATTGACATTTTGTGCGAACAAAATACAACCTATTTAATCCATGGTGCGATGAATCAGCCGTAAACCGTGTCCTGCTGCTTGCCATTTCAAAAACATTGCTGACCACCAATGTGTTAAGTAAAAAAAAATTTTTAATTTAATGTTTTTATTTTTGTTGTACAGAATATTACACTAAATGACTTAAATGTCGTATTGATATTGATGTATAGCCAAAATTATGATTTATCAGTGGTGAAGCGTGAGAAATATTGATCCCATTAGTTATCATGAGAGTATTTTTTAAAAAAAAACTTACGTCATTTTGATGAAAGAAACCGAACAAAATTTTAATAAGGTACCGAACATCTTGACCGTTTTTTCGGTGACTTCTTAAAAAGTGACACAATTTTGAACTTTCGTAATATTAACTAAAGATATTGCTTTGAAACTTTGTATTTTTATATTATTTTAAATTTTAAGGATTATGGGCTTTTTATTTTCTGTCAAATCTAGTACAATTGTTCAATGGATGTTTAATGCAGACGAATTGTGTTTTGTTCTTTTACGGCTACGAATAATTGTGTTAATATTTTAATTTTTTAGTGAAAAAAATGGTGGTGCACGGATACCAACATATTACGAATTACGACGAACTGGTTCGTTACATTTCTGACGAAGGCAATTTGTACGAAAACGCATGCAGCGGACCGCTTATGACTATAAACGTGTGTCGAAGCTGTAAACAACATTGTTTAGTATTATAGCGTAGTGTAGTGTGTGATACGAAAAGTGTTTTAAATTTAAACAATGTCTATAGTGTATGGTAGAGCCGCTTCAGTATTGATAATAAAAAGGGGCTTACGTAACGAAAGTGAAAATGTATTTCTATTTTGGCGACTATAAATTAACTATTGACATTTTCGAAGGAAGAAACGTCAAGCATATCGACAGAACTGTTTTTTTTGGAGGAATCGAATAAAATGTAAGTAAAATTGTAATTTAATATAAATATTTAGCTTTTAATCAAATATTTGATATCTTTTAAGCTTATGTTTTGAAACGTTTTTGCTTTTGTTACGTAATTTATGTTAGGGCCTCAGATGCAGATGTCACAAATGAAACTAGTATGAGCCATACATTTAGAAAAAATGTGGCAACTGGCAAGTATCAGCAATACTTGCTTTGTTATTATAATCACAATGAAACAGAGCGGTTTAAGTAATCAGGATCAGAGTTAACAACGGAGAGACCGGGTTTGGGTTTCAATTTTCGAACTTCCCTACCAATTGTCTTAATTAGTAGCAAAATTAGCAAATATGTTAAGAATACTTCTGTAAATATAGTTTTCCCATAAAGAATTATTATGTAGCCCTTACAAAAAATGCATTTTATCATTATCATCAGTGGTACCACAGCCGCAGGCGGGCCTTGACATACTCTAACAGGCATGTCCATGCTTATCAGTTATGTGCCTCTTTGCATAAGTCCATTTGAAATGTTCGGGACCTTGTAGGGCAATAGTTTTTCTTTTTTTACCCCTTCAAATAGAAGTATGGGTGAGGTGACCGGTTGATCGAGACTAAAAACACTTGATGCAGTTTAGTTGACAGTAAAGTCAGTTTAGTGGCAGGAAGGAGAGGGTGTGGGGAGTGGTGAATTGAAGTGTAAGTAAGAACACTAATTTCTAGTCACGCAAAAGGATGAATGTGACTTTTTTTAGGCGATAAGCCTTTTTCAGATGCAAAATACACTTCAGATTATTTAATATAAAACAATTAACATTAACTTTTATAATTTTATTTAACATGTATTAAATTAAATGATAAGTCTGTCATCAGCTGTTAAACCAATTATAGAAATAAATACAATAAATATTATAAATTCTCTAAAATTTAATGGCGAGGTGTTTTACATAAATATTATTAAATTCGATATACATACCACTAAATGTATACATAAAAGTAGCATTAAATTATTTTCTTTTTTCTATTAAATTACGACAAGTATTACATTATTTTTAAACAATCATTTTATTTGTTATAATTGAATTATATTCGTTGTGTACATTTTTAATTGTTTAAATTTAAACAAGAAATATTGCTAAACTTCCACACAAAATAGAGAGAGGGGGGGGCGGTGGTCCTCAAAAACATTCCATTTTTTTGTATTTTAGTTTTGCTTCCTTTTTTTTATAATCCATATATGTAGTAATGACCGGATTTGGTGGGTAATACACAAAAGGCAATTCGTCTAATAATATGTTATATGCTTTAGGGGGTGGGGCGGTACCTACCGCCAAAGTGTAAACATGAATAATTAACCAAAGCAATCAAAGTTTACTTAGCAAAATATTTATACTTGTATTTACTTGAAAGGTTCATTTCCCAAATTTGTTAAAATTAAATTTGAATAAAACCCCCCACAATCAAGAGAAGGTATAGGAGCAAATCATTTTAATATCATATATATGTATTGTATATATATGTAAACCATAAAATTTACGAAAGGTTTTCCCAATTTAATAGAATTTAATCTTTTTCGTTTGGAATTTAATTTAATTCTTCTAACATTCAAATTGAAAGCGACAAGTGATTTGATGAATCGAAATTAATTTGATTTGTAAAATTTTGAAAATTTCTCTCGTTTATTATTTACTGGTGTAGTATGTTTATTGTATGTTATGTTTATTTCATGGTGTTAATAAATGGTAATATAATATAATATACATATATAAATATATATGTATAAGTTAGAGTGAGAAAGATTGAAAATAATAATAATAATAATATCAGGTGGATAGAGTCGGGATGGTTGTTTTTCTTTTCATTTTTTTTTTATTTATTTCAATTACATACGCGCAAATATAATTATTTAATTAACAATGGAAACATCTTGAACCGTGATTTACGACAACAATTAATTTGATAAATAAATAACATTTTCCCAATTATTCAGCAGATAAATTACAATTTTCTTATTAATATAGAGAGCGAAAGAGAAAGAGAGAGAGAGAGAGAGAGAGAGAGCGAGAGGAAGAGGAAGAGTAATAAAATTAGCATTTTATGTTGATTAATGTTTTATTTCAAATAAAAACATTGTTCAATAAAACCCAACCCAAAGATGAATGTTACAAATTAATTATTTACTCATAGTATACATAAAATACCATTTGCGACATTTTAAAAATAGGGATTTTTTGTTATATGGTAACGGTAGAGGTAGTACAATACAAAGTACATGCAATTTATTATAAGGAAAATAATCAGCCACGAACCGAAATTAAATTATTTAATTACAACATTTCACGATTTCTGATTTTATACAGATTAAATACTAAACATAATAAAGTTCTATACACTACAATCTTATGTTATGCGAATCTCAAATTTGATGCACATTGTAGGTGGCTTTATTGGTAAATTGTTTGTTGATTATTAACTAAACAGCGTCCAAACGTGGTCGCTCTCTGAGTTTAAGGATTCAATTAGCATAAATATAGTAAATATTTATTTGTAATTAACAAATGATTCCTTTTTATTAATAAAAAAACGACTTTCTCTCCAATCGAATGCACCTTTTACGTTATATATCCTATTAATAGTTTTGGTATCTGCTGAACTAATCGACAAACAATGAATCTTAACATGTATTTTTTTTTTACACTTAATTATTATTATAATAACAACACACGGAAAAGATTGGGTGTATTATTCCATTCAATCATCTGTACTAAGTGGTCCAAATAAATAAACGCCCGGATGTTTTTCGTCAGCATTACCCAAAAATTGACTATACAGTTCTTGATATCTGGATAGAGTTAGTCCGCCGCGTTTTCTATCGTCATCCTAAGAATAAATTATAAATAAAAAATACAAATCAAATTAAATTAAACATACATTTAGGAGACTCTCATAGGCATCGCGTACAATTTGAATGTTACTGACAGCAATTCGTTGTATACAATTGTAGCAATATTCTTGAACACTGATGATGCCATCACCGTTGAGGTCCATCATTTTGAAGTTGGCTTCAATAAAGGCTTTCATTGCCTAAAATTTTTTTAATATGATAATTATCTAATTCTTACCAATTTTAAAATTCTTATGTAATATGTAGATTTAAAAAAAAAAATTAGTGTTGGCACCATTGCTCCGATAGATTATTATTGGTTGACAAGTGAGAGTTTTTAAAGGGAAAATGTTTCGGGCCGGTCATTGTGTATTAAGGTGTCGAGAATTTATCACTTTAACTTGAATTTAAAGAAATATATTTGTACAAAGTTGGAGTACAATTTTAGAAAAAAAATGATAACAAATTCAACTTAATTTCTGGTATGTACATATATGAACCTATTACAAAAAAACCTATTTGTGAAATATGAAGTAATATTATTTGGCATATGAACGAGATCTTGTTGGCGTTTTTTCAACGTCAGATGAAATTCTAGCTAATATTTTAACAGGGGGGACTGAAAATTTTTCCGGTGTCTTTGTCTATGGTTGAAATAAAATATTTCTACATTCAGCCATTCAAAGTTGACGATCTTGAATTTTGTGATCAAGGTCAAGGTCATTGACAGAGAATGTTAAACTATTCCCAAAATGACAGATTAAAATAAGAAAAAACGAAATATTTTGTTGAAAACAACAACAATTGAAAATCGTAAAAATTACTAACCTGAGGAAAGTCTTCATATTGTTTTCCGACGCATGTAAGCTGGACAGCTTTTTTGAACTCCTCGTTTGTAATTGTTCCATCCTAAAATATTAAGAAAATGTTCAGTCAAAAAAAAAAGTTATCCATCTATTAGAAAACCAATAATAACGTTCAATTAAAGAAAATAAAAACAATTCATGCATTTTTTTATTATGATTAACTTGGAGAGCAATATTTTAAATATTTTTTCGGAAGCAATTCAAAACTGATATATGAAAGTCTCAAAAAACAAAGAAATTACCAGAAATTTTTCTAGCTTCTTAGCTCACCGAAAACGTTTCCAAGATATAAACTATCAGAATATCAAAACTTAAACGAAAAACGGATAAATTGATCACGAGTGACTCAGTTCGTAGACCTTACTTCAATTCATGTAATTACATTAGGGTTGTTAAAGTAACAAATGATCGATAAAATACCTAATTTCTACAGGTAACAAATGTTAATGTTACACGACATAAATCATAGTTACATTTCCTACATGTGCTATTTTTCAATGCAAATGGTTTTCGGTTGTTGCCAATTTGCCATTCTGAAGTATTTCGGAACAATTCTGCATATGTCTTGTTATGGGGTGATTTCATGTCTGTATCTGTCTCAAACTGAATTGAACGGAATCGTATTAGTTTGCTACATTTGTTTCATTTATTACCAATTTGTTACAAAAATTTGCAAAAAAAAAGTGTTTCTTTAACCAACCCTGGCTGTATAGGTGACAAAATTGCCATATTAAAATTTGTTTTTTTTTCTGAAAGAGTAATGCATTGATTTCCATAACTTGGCAAATTGAAAAAAAATTTCCAAATCTATATGGAAATGTACACAATTCGAATAATATGTCAGACCAAAAGTCGGCAGTCGCACACGTTTTGACAATGGTTTGGACATGTTTATAAAAGAAAACCCTTTTCAGAATTGTAAATGATGCATAATATAAGGAATCCCTTTTCTCATCAGGCTTATTAAATGCAAAGATAACAATATATATATGGAATCATTTGATAAACAAAAAAAAAAAAAACAATCCTTTTTATTATGTAACCCAATGCTATTTAGAGATAGGAATTCCTATAAATGATGCATATGTGGTATCTGGTGTTTGTGTACGGTAAACAAGAAGAACATAATATGAACTTCTGATGGCAGATAAATAAATCAGAAAGCTTTTTGCCTACATTATTATGTATATTTTGTAAATTTGTATGTTTTACCCTTTTACTTAAGTTTTGGAACTGAGATAATTAAGTGTTATCCTGAGAAAAGGTTATATATAATTGGTTTCTTTGTGGTAACAATTATAGATTACCATAATTTATTTGGTATACTATTTGAGAAAAAGAAATTGACTTAAATATACATACTTCAATACAAATAAAGAATTTTATTGCTGAAAGATGGAATTTAGAAAATTAGAATACTAATTAAGATAAAAGCTAAGCTAATATACCTTAGAAAAGCTCTACCTACCTACTATGTATGAGTACATAATTGTCTCCGTAGCCCTTTAGAGGCATGTTTAAGTAGAAAAAAAAAAACTAAAATGAGATCGGTACATTTTTTAACATTCTAAAATCTGCTTCCACCCCTTCTGAAGATCTATATATTTTTTCATTTTTTTTTTTTTGCATTATTTTTTGCGATGCATCCGAATTATTAATTAATAATTAAAAGTAATTCCTACCTAGAATAAAAGTATAGAACATAAAAAACTAAGAACACTGTCTAGTCGACACTAGAAGTCGAATTTTCATGCAGGCGATGTTTATGGACTTCAGACATTAAAATTGTGTCGATTTTTGTATAGAAATTAAATTAAATTATTGTTCCAACCGGCTCTGTGCGGTATTTAACTTAACGCTGGAAAAGGGCGTTATACGTTTATTATTGAGCCATAAGGATTGAGGCCATTGTACCCATTACTACGTATATTCAATAAGTTGACAATAAAAACATTATATTCAAAATATATGTACATCGATTTTCTTCTCCAATATTTAGTTATATTAGAATTAGATAATTTATAATAATGTTGACCAATGACCATTTGTTTGTATAATGACAGCAAAATTTTAGATTTAACAGGTGATTAAATTAATTACCTAAATAATTTGTTTGAAATTCTATATTGCCGCTAATTACCTAATCTATTATAGTGTTTTAATTAAAATGACAAATAAAAATCTATTTTTACCATTTTTCCTACTATAAAAAAAAAACCAGTAGATTAAAAAGAAATTACATTTGTTACTTGATATAAAAAATTGTCTAAGAATATATACCTACATCAAGTACTTAAATGTTATCCCAGAAAAATTTGCATTACCCTCACTCTCCCATTCTATTTTAGCCACATTAACATTACCTCTCTATGTTTCCTTATTTTTTTTTTGTTTATTTATTTATTTTTTTTTCTTTCTTTTTTTCATCAACCGACTTTTATATGTCTACAACAACTTTTCAGATTATATTTTCCTGAACATACAAACGAAATTTTTCTTTTTCTACCAGGCGATTATTTGCCCAAAATATTTAATGCCTGAGTGTATTTTAAAATGTAATTTTCTTAAAAAAAAAAATAAAAGAAGAAGAAAAATTTAAATTTAGACAATTGCAAAACAAACTGTTTTATTCGCGATTTATTTTTTTTTGTGGGGCAAAAAGATTTTTAATTAAAATCTTCTCTATAAACAAAAAGGCCATCCATTACTCTCACTCACTTACTTAAAAAATGTAATTGTCTTGAAATTTCTTAGGAATTTATTTTTGGCATTTCTTTTTTCTGTTTTTGTTTTTTTTTTAGCTTTTTAATGATAATCATAGTCCATTATGTTACACCTCATCGATTCCAATAATTTCCGTTTTAATATTACTTATGTGATAATCGATATTAATGGCAACCCTATTGAAGCCTAGGTAAATATACTTGAAGTAAAAAATTAATTTACGATTCGATAACTTCATTTTTTTTTATATACATATATACAGACTGAAGTTATACTTAGATGTTGTTACCTATACCTAAATAAATAGTTTCTATCATATTTTTTAATTTATGTATCTACATATTTATAATCGATAATCCAAAAATAACTCTATGAGTACCTACTTAATAAATTGCACAAATTTCTAGGTTTTATGGTTTAGCCAGAATCGTCAATACAGATAGCCAGATATATAATCTATTATGTATATGTATGTATGCATAGGAGGAAGGGTTGGTTGATTAGCATTTATTTTGATTTAAAAAAAAATTATTTCATTTAGTGTAAGCTAAATGTGTTTAGTTATGATCATCACCCCTACAATCATTGAAAATTGAATAAAATAGGATAACAGTGCTGTTTTTAAGGGGGTATAGCTGAAAAATAATTCAAAATTGATTGCAGCACTTTAACGGTTCGGTTTAGAACTTTTTTTTTTGTTGGTCTATTCGAGAAATATTTATTTTTTTATGGCAACGATGGCAACGCTAAAATCCATTTAAACCGTTAAAGTTAATTTGAAATATATTTGCTTGGAATTTCCCGAGTTGCTCAAAACACAACCAGCACTTTTTTGTAAGATAGCAAGCAAGAAAAATATAATTAGTTTAAAAAGTCGCAAAATGTTAGTACTGGAGCAATGTCTGTTGACGCTGCTGCAAATAGTGACTATAAAATTGAATAAATTTGCTTTTTTCTCTTCAGCTTTTAATAAAACGTCCCTTTTTGTACTTTTTTCAATTTTTAAAAATATACTTTTTTTTCATCGTTAACCCTTATGTAGGCACCAAATTTGTATACCATATTGTGGCACCATGGTCTACAGACCACACATGTAATTTTTATCGAAATTTTTCTACGAGTCGACTAACAATAGATCCATTGAGAATATCCTAAAATTTCAGACTGGTGTCTTTAATAGTTTTTTAAAAAAAGAAAGTCAAATTGGTCTACACAGACCATGGTGCCTACATAAGGGTTAAATATCCTTTTTTTCCCCTCCCAAGATATGGTATCATTACCCATAGTCATTTTTCTCTACAAAAAATAAATATTGACAACAAATGATTAAAATGCTTAAAAAATCATATATAATTGATTGTAGCGCCATAACGGTAGAAAGTGGAACTTTTTTGATTACTAAAAAAATTTTTGCTATTTTATTCTCTATAATTTTTGTCATTCAACCATTTTGTCTCTACTCTAATTATAATTTCGAGTATGTGATTGATTTATATTTATACTGTGCAATTGACCAAGGCTTCGGTACTATTGGTGGGTTCGATTTCTCCCTTGTTCTCTCCAGCTCTAGACATTTACAGTGCGATAATTAATATTTATTTTTTCTATATTTACAGACGATTTGTGTAGGATATAAGCGGAGACGCTTAACAACAATGGTACAAAATGGACACATTTGCTCCGTGGCAAAGGTAATTGATAGTATATTATAGCAAAAAAGGAGGTGAGCTTATCAAAATTGAGTTATTGACGAGTATGCATAATAAGGCCAATGAAAAAGAATACATTTTTAAATAGGAGTAGGTATCAAAATTCGACCACATTTCAATATTCATCAGTATCTTTGGCGAATATGAAATTAAAACAGAAAGAGGTTATAAACTTCGTAAATCATAAGATAAAAATTACATTCAAATCTGATAGTTAACCTAAGGGGCAATATAAAAAAAAAAAACATAAATATCGAATTAACACCATGAATGATGACAGAAATCGAAAATATCAGAAAAAAGGAACCGGTGACGAAGGATATTTAGTACTAATTTATTAAATAATTACATTATTTCATTATTAACCCCGATGGACTCTGAATAATACAAAAGACATCCAAAAAAAATCTATCAAAACGTTAGGCCTGGCATTTCTACGGAAGAAGTAACTCCCAATACGTATATCCCACTCTAAAATACGCTTAATCAAATTTTACCAATTTGACCTGAATAATACAAGATAGAAAATGACAATAACAACAAAAAAGTGGATTTGTAATGCACGCTAGAAAATCTATTATTTTTAATTTAATAATAAATGTCTTTCTTCATAAAGTGCCAGTATTATGTCTATATCTATCTATCTATTTGTCTACATACTACACTAAACACTACATCATATGTACATATATAGACTATATTATTAAGTAATAAGAGTGGTGTACCGTGTACCTAACCATCTAAAAATACTTCCTTATAGTATCTTAATGCTTTGGGACCAATATATAAATTGGGCATTTACGTGTTTAGATACTAATTCAATTATCAGTACACGGGTAATGTTCGCAAATTTTACATGTAGACAGTAACGAAATCAAATGACTGATAATAAAAGCTTTTGTACAACAACAACAATTTTTTTTTTTTTTTTTTTTTAAAGCAAAATCAAACAATTATTTGATGTTCACGTTAATATCGAACATCACAGGGAACAATAATGGTGCAAAAAGGAGCTTTTTGAAAGCGTTACGACTTTGTTAGAGAATTGTTGCTTTAATTAATTATATATTATGTATGGAATATGGATGCCATGCCTTATATAATAAACGTATATTACGTATATATGTATGTATATAGGGTATATATAATATATCTTCAAACACATAATATAATTACATACATTTGAGTCCTTTGAAGTTATAGACTTTTTGTTTGTTTTTTTTTTTGTTATTAAAAAATATGTAGGTGGTGTAGATATATAATACAACCCATTTACAGTATGTATATAGATACTAAAAGTACATAATTATTTTTGGTACCTATACATTAGGGTGGATTTTTTTATTTTTTTTGTATATGGAGATTATTGGATTTGAGATTTGTCACAGCCTTGGGGCGGAAAATTTGTGTTATTGCCTAAAACACTTAAGTTTAAAATTTGGTGCAAAAAAAATTATATTTGAAGGTCTCGCAACCCGTTCAAAGGTCAAAATTTGATAGTTTTTTTTCACCTTTTTTTTTACCTATAAAAAACGAAGTATTTTAGCCAAATTTGATGTATGACAAAGTTATAGGTTATTAAATTACCTATAAAATGATATATAATATGTCTATGTTTTGTTCATATTACAATTATTTATATAGACTTAAATATAAAAAGTCATAATTTTCAGATTATAGTTCAACTAACTTTATCAATATATAAAAATTCTTGATTCACAACAAACAAATAAAACTTCATTTTTTTATAAATTATTTGTTTGAATCGAATTTTGGACAATAGACTTTAGAGTTGTCCTAATAACACCGTCACGCTGACCATGGCTAGAGTGTTCAAAATACCCAATTTCTTGCTAATAGCCGTTTTTTTTGGACAACATTTTAAACTTAAGATTTTTAGGCAATAACACAAGGTTTTGGCAAATCTATGTTTTTAAAAAATGATCCACCCTACTATCCATATATACATAGTATTTACATACATAGCATAGTGTTATTATAAACACACAAAATAATACGAACATATTTTGACCTTATCAAAGTCAGCCAAATCTGATATCTCTTCCCATAAGTTTCGCATGATATGTTGATATTCAACTAGTTTGTCCGGATTGCAATCACCTTTGCCTTCAATTACACATGCTCGAACTGCCATACAATCGAAATCCTTTTGATCCAGAAATCCATTGTTGTCAATATCTGAAATAATTATAATTATTTGCGATTAGTAAATGTATGTAATATGTATCTCTATCTATTTCTCTATAAATGTATGTAATGTAACCTTTTATTACTAAATATTAAAATGGAGAGATATACATAAGTATATGTACAATTGAAATTGTACATACTTATATAGATAAGTAATATTAAATGAGAAATTTCCCACAGGTGGAAATAATTTGAAATATGTCAATAAAATTATTTTAATTATTCGATGGTTAATTTCTATGTATATAACGTGTAACATTATTTCTCTATATTCTACATCTACATACATAAAATATTAATAAGAGAATTTTGTAAAATAATAAAACAGTTAACAACGAATAGTCAGTTTAACTGACTATTTACTATCTATAAGGAAGTCCCTGATAAATTGTATCCAACTTTTTAATTTTAGTGTTTTCGTGTTCGAATCTCTGTTTAGACAAATTGCCTTAAGTGGTTTTTTATTTAAATTTTCAATAATGTTACTTCCAAAAGCTTTTTTCTAAAAAAGTTTCGCCATTTTGTTATTGTTGGGTCAAAATGTTTATGCGATAGAGAATATCCTACAGATTAATAATCGCCGAAATCATGTACGCAGTCGATTTTCTTCACTTTTTTCATTTGCTTAAAAATGTATTAAAACCTAAGAATTTTTTCGTGTATTTTAAAAGTGTTAAAATATAGCTGAAAAGTTTAAATAACCTCTTTGTCTACTTTCAAATTTGTTCAAGTGCGGTTGGTCAGATTCCTCTTTAAACAAGAAGTTGGTATATTAAAATAGTGACATAATAAGATTTGCCTAACAATTCCAAAATCAATCATAAATTATTTGATAAATGTATGCTTCTTAGCTTCTTATTTGACAAACTTTACTTATTCACTTATTCTTCGTCTGTACAATTTACAGTCATGAATTTTGTATAAAGAAAATCTTTACTATTCATTTTACAACAACAATTGTAATGCATGGATTTTGTTCTAAATGAAATATTGAAACTAGAATAATTAAAACATTTCAATTGTTAATTTAGTTTAAATTTATTTTCTGTCTGTTAATTATTTTTAAGCTCTTTCGTCTGAAATTGCATTCTTTCACGCACAGATATTCCAAAATATTAGTATTCAGTAATTATTTATAGATTGTTGATGTTTATTAACAAATCAGTTCCAAATTGATGGAAAGACATTCAGTTCCAATGTACTCGATCCACTTACAAACCATACGAATCCACAAATTTGGCGCCCTCAAATCCTTCATAATAAGATTTTGTGTTAGTAAATAATTTTTTTTCTATATCTGAAGTAGAAATTAAGAAATTTTTTCGCCTTACAAAATTTAGCGACCTAGGCGGCCGCCTAAATCGCCTATATGGTAGAATCGCCCCCGATTGCAGGATGATATAAATTTTATGAATTTTCTTATACATTTACACATAGTGATCTTCAAAAAATTATATAAAAAAATTATGTAGTCAATTTTCGATGAATTTTGGCTTGTATTATAGGTAAAATCGCGAGCTTTCAAGTAAAAAATATAAAAACAATAGGGATCCCAACAAAATGTTGGTAGAAAATGGCGGGAAACCATTAAACATTCAATATCTTTTAAAAATATATTTTGTTTTTGGTTTTTACCCGTAAGTAATGCAAATAATCCAAATTAAGTTATTTTTGGTTCTCAAGTTATTAATTTTTTTTTGTAAATCATTGCATATATAAAATTGTTCTAGAAATAACATAAAATGGATATTGTATGAACTAAGTAGGTATTACAATTAGTATCAGTACTACTAAAAAATGTTACTACATAAAATTATTATTTACCACCGTCAAATCGACCAACAAAATTGAAATCAAATAAAATTAAAAAAACTTCAAAATTAAATGCTCATTCCCATACTCATTCACTTAATATTCATCAGTTACTAAGTAAAAAAAGCAGACACGCAAAAATCCATTAAAAAGATGGTATTTTATAGTGTGTACTGTAAAAACATACTTACATTGAACAAAAGAAAAATCGATTAATTCGACATTCATTAATTAATAATTCTAAAAATTGAGTCAAGGACTTTTCATCTCATTATTCATAATTATTGTTATACCACACAAACATACCAAGGAACCAATTTGATGTCAATTAGATATTTACCATTTTTTTTTATTTGCTTTTTAAATTACACATTTTGAAAAAAAAAATTAATATTTGATGTACACTTTTAACAGAACTCTGCGGTACCTACAATTCTTCTTTAAAACTTCATGAGATGGATTAAAGGAAATTAGATTTTTATATTGTTTCGTCTAGAATAATAAAGAAAAAAACATAATTGGCAAACAGATTAACCGAAACGAATCAAATTAGACATTTGTTTACACATACCGATCTTTTGTAACTATTTTAAAAGTATGTACAATCATCATAAGAATTTCATGAACATTCTATAAAATTTTCTTCTTTGCTTGTGTGAATTTTGATCATCTTAGCGTGGTCCGTGGTATACAAAATTAACGACATTTATTAAATGAAATTTATGTTCTGTTATTTCAAACAATTTGGCCACAAAATTTGCTCATTAATCTACTGTGAATCTTATTGTTTTTTTTTTTATTATTTTTTTTTTGTCTCTCTATACATACATAAACTATTTGGCTGCATTTTCTTATTCACTTAATAGCCAGTCATTATTAGACTAACTATGAAAACAATTTAGTTGACGATTACCCTGACGAAAGTTAGGTAAAATTTATGATATTTAGTCAAGTTAATGAGTATAAAATTGCACTTAAATATTGTGGAATATCACGATTCATGAGCTTCATATATACATACATATATACAAACATACATACAAACATACATATATAATTATATATAATGTCAAATCAAATTATAAGCGACGAGATAAATAAACAAAAACGGAACAAATATAATTTATATGTGAAATTGTAATCAATGGACCTGCCAGATTGTCATAGAACCCATATATGTACTCGTATATGCGTAATCTACACCCGGTAATTTTTGTCTTTTATTACGATGGACAGAGTGGACAGGCTATAGTAAATATTTTTAATGAAATTCGGAAGCATTTCTAACCCCTATAATTAAACCAAGTGTGATTTAAAAATGTACAATATATGGGTAAAGTAACATTAATTATTAACTGGATGTGTTTGTTTATTTTTTTGTTGGTGGTGGTGGGTTTAGAATATTTTTTTTTTAATTTCTATAAAGTATGAATATGACCTTAAAACGATTTGATCCATTTACTTAATTGGATAAATTATCACTATTAAAAACAAAGCATAGCTCTTTAAAATCCGGACATACATATGTAGACATTTAGACGCTACAGGCTACATGGACTAGCAGTCGTGTTTGTTAATTTTATTAATTGACTACATGGCGTTAATACATGATATTAGCATATTCGTTCAAAAGTGACTTTTATTGTCATATCTTCGTGATACCATTTACCATTTCTTTTATAAACTTTATTTTATACCAAAACAAAATGTAAATTAAAAATAGAATAAGTCGCTGGTAGGTGTACTATACATATGTCCAATTTAAGACGGTAAGGTATTCCGCTTTCTGTTTGTATGCGAAATAATCTTTTTCCGCTTAAAATGGTGAACCATTTCATTAATTGATGAGAATCTAACAAAAAAACCTCTCAAGGATGGTCAATAAAAAGAAAATCTAGTGTAGACACTTATGCCTAGATGCCATCGTGAGTTGAAAGAAAATGGCCTCGAGTTGTGGGCTGAAAGAAAAAGCCTAACAATATATGTAGCTATACGTATAACTTTGGTGTAAAAGCAACCACTTATCTCTATAGTCTTTATAAATATCTCTATAAAGGTACAAGGAAAAATGGTAGACTCAAATATAATGAATATGGAATGAATAGTTCAAAGGTAAACCTATTCAAGCCATATGTCATCTATAATATGTTTTGGATTTTATAACTTATCGCAAAGGTTTCTCTAAACTTATACTACTACTACTACTATTAATATTAAATTTTATCCTGTCAACAACATCATTAAAGGTACTGGCACACAGAGCGTGGTCTGACCGCGCGACAAAGTGTTCTCTTGTAATACACATGTATGTATGAAGCCGTGTACACAGAGCACGGTCTGCCGCAGCGTTCAAGATAAGACCGCCGTGGTCAGATTTTCGGATGTATTGAAATACAAAATATTTTTTGCCCGCGGCGATCTGTCAACAATTTATACAACTACATACTAGTATATAAATATATAAAGGGTGTTTTTTAGAGGCATAAAAATGAAATAAAACACATAAAAATCGTGATAATGGCCATGATTTAACTTTATTGTAAAGATATGCCATTAGTGTTTAAATATAATTTCGTGCATATGGGCGCCGCGGCTAGCTCAAATAAAACGCAATCTAGAAGTCAAATTTCGAATTGATCGGATGGACGATTATGTCGATTGTAAAATGGACGTTCGCACAACTGAACCTACGATTTTCGAAATTAATTTGCACAATTTGCAAGGATAAGTCTTTGTGAAATGGCAAACCCAAATAAGCACAAATGAAATTCGAGTTGCCCGATATGACCACTGTATGACTATTGGAAAATCAAACCTCTTTAAAAAAAACCCACTATTTATGTATGATGCGTAAAATTCTGTTCAATTCATAGTACAGATTATAATAAATGCTTCCTAAAGTTTTAAACAACTAAATTAAATCCAATTAGACTAAAGATTCAATATTGTAATGAGATTTATTTTAATTAATATTTTTCAAAATCTATACGTCTCCGTGAAAGAATACAATTTCAGTACACTTGAAAAGCTTACAAAGAATTACTTTATTGGAATTTATGCACAGGGCCGGATATAAAAATATAGATAGAAAATAAATAAAATTTAATTAGGTTAAAATAACAATTAAAATTATTTTAACTATTCGTCAACATAAAATTGTATTCTGTTCTGTGCCATATACAACAAACAACCTGTTTAGTCTGAGAAATACAATAAGAAAATTGCAAATTAAATTTAAATTACCGGCAAACTATAAGTGTTTTCCACATTATATGTTAAATATGTGGGTTAAAAATAACATCTATTTTTGTGTGTCTATATAGGTGTGGGCATGCATGAGATCGTTGCAAGTTGCACTCTATCAAAATGATATATCAATCATGAAGACAGTCATAAAATGGATATTTCGGTCAAGAAAATTTATCGTAAAATCGTACAGGCAAAGGTATATATATATATATATATATATATACATATATATGTCTACACACAGCAATTTCTTCTAATAATGAACTTTGTCACAATCAAATAAGAGGAATTTAATTAAGAAAAAAAAAATTTTTTTTTTCAATTTTGTACGAAATTAAAAAAGATTACCTACTCCTTCCCTTATTTGGCAACCAGAAACTCCTTTCTAATTCATTTTTAACTTTGTTCCATTCTCCATCTCAAGAGGATACCGAATTCCATAGAAAATTGAACTTTGTTTGCCTGTTAACAATTGCCATAAGAATTGTGCCTATAAAGTCCCTCTATATATTAGGTAGGTATATAATAGATGTACATAGGTATATTTATTACAAAATGTATAATACATCAGCCAGACATTATATTCTATACCGGTTATTATGAAATTTTTATTGCCTAATATACCTACCTAATTAATTAATATTGAAAATTCAATATTAAGCGGATTTTCGAAAATATTTAACGTGTAGGTTTAGATTGTAGAAGAAGAAATTTAAATATCCTTAAAATAATACAAAAATATAAAAGAAAATTGTCTAAGTACTTACCGTACATATAACGTACAACGAAATCAACACGATTATTCCATGAATAGGCCATACTTAATACAAAAAACGTTATAACTTTTCGCAATTCTAACTGATTTGAACCGATTGTAAGATTTTTCGCAAAGCGCACAATACACTAAATCATAAATTTTTGTTCCTTTTTCGATTATTTAGTACGAGGAGAGAAAATTAAAGAAAATTAATGTTCTTAAAACTCGTTAATTCATTTCACACTTATTTGAATCGGATTAATGTTGTGTCTCTCGTCGGTTCAAGTTGAAACCATTTCACTCGATGCACGGTAATTTCACGACTAACTACCAAATAATACAGCGTAAGGTGTAAAATCGGAGCATTTTGAGCTGCCGCGTATATAAAATTCCCAGGAGTTGTTCTACTAATCGATGAATCGGTTGAAATTTTGATCAGTGTGTGTGTGCGGATGATTTTGATTTTGTCAACATTTTGAACAAGATAAAATATTTAATTTTATTCATGGAAGTTAGTTTTTTATGTAGTAACCAAAGATTTTTTTATAGACTGCATTTTGACTAACTAAGAGACTCTGGGTTGCCTAAGTACTTGTCTTTTTTAGCGTGATACGATTTTTATTCCAATGGAAGCTGTGTTTATAGCACTCATAAGCGACATTGTACACTTATTATTAAGTATTTACTCCTAGAGTAAGACTTCTATTGTTTTCAAAGGCAATCGAACTATGTATAGGGGAGAGGGAGTTAAAATGTACCTAATTTTAATATAATATTCGAAATAGAAAAAAAATGAATATAACAAAAATTATAGAGAAGATTTCATTAATAGACCAAAAAATTCCACATCCTATCTATATGGCGCTGCAATCAATTTTATATAATTTATAGTAAATAATATAGTAAATTTATAGTAAATAACATAGTCAATAGAAAAGACTACACATTTATGCTAATTATATTTATTTAACACTAAACGTACCGACATTTTGTATATACCTATTTTTACAAAAAACGGTCAAAAAAGACGGCAGGTAACTATGGAGTACATAAGATTATCAGCAAAAACGAAAGAAGTATAGAGATAGATGTTGAAAAATAAAGTTTCTATTATAGGAAAAGTGTCGTAACGAAAATTGAGCAAAAAATTAAAAAATTGAGTTTAAAAATGTTGATCAAAGTCTAAAAAACGGTCATTACACTTTTGTGTTAATGAAGATAGTGTGAACTGGAAAAACAACAAAAATGACGCGGTGTAACTTTCGCTTTAGCCGTTTTTCATCTATAGTGTCAAATTTAACATGAAAACATTTAAAAAATTGAATTTTAATTTTAATTTTGATTATTGAGAAAGTGAGGTTATGTTCTTTTAACAGTATAAATATTTAGAAGTTGCAAATGCAAAACTAAGTTTTTGTATTTTGGTGGGAAATACGAGTATCTACTTTTAATGTAAATATTCATTTTACATGATCATTAAATTAAAAAAAAAGTGAACACCGCTTAACTCTCGAGTAGCTACGGAAAAATGATCTAAACCTGAAAATTGCTTGAAATCTCGAATGTAGTGATCCAAATTGTGAAGTACAGTAAATTTATTTATAATCTTGCAGAGATCTTTAATACAGTAATGATGTAATTCTTATTAAAAGCATACTTGAAGGTTTTTTCTTAAAATTTTTATATAAAGATACAATCTTAATGAAAATATAAAATTAAATTAAAATCTTGCTTAAGAACGTATCTTCTCTTTACAAAATCAACAAAAGTAAGAGATTTAGGTCGATTTTTTCCCTATTTAAATTGATAAATGTTCGAAATTTCGTACAAATATTTTTGGGAATCATCTAATTACGAAACATGTCCATTTATCTCTCATTAAATGGTAGCAACCAAATAGGAACAAGAAAAATCGTCGAAACGATGACAATTTTATCCCAATCTTTGATGAATGAGCGCCAGCGCGTATTTGTAAATATGTTGTAAACAGCAGTCAGCAAGATGGTATGTTTATAGCTAACAGTTTTTATTGTAAAAATTCGTTTCTTTGACTTTGGTCGTACCGGTACCAAAATCACTTTATCATATATGAACGTAGGAATACTTAGTTTACAGTTTACATACAAAATATCTAAACAAACAAAGAAATATTTAAACAATTTTTTTCGCATTTTTATTTTTATTGTTTACCTATACAGCCAATTTTTTGATTTAAAATTCATTTTCCTTGTAATAATACGAATTACACGAACTATTTCAAACGACAATTATTATTTAATTTATTCAGCAATTGGTTAGTATAAATAAAGTTCAGCTCAAACATCAAGAGAGTTTTTTTTTTTTTTTTTTAAAGAACGATGCTAATAAAAACTTGAATGGTTGATATTAGTTCAATTTAAATTGAGAAATTTTATTTTCAAAATTTAATTTAAGATACGAGTACCTACCCAGTACTAGGATATTTTAGCTATTTTTTCAGCTAGGTAAAAAAAAAATGTAATGAATTTGTAATGAGAAAAAATAAACCCAAAATTATCTGATAAAGAACTTAAAAAAAGGTTTTTTTTTTAATTAAAACCGGCTAATTGATGGTAGATCCTGAAAGAAAATCTTGTGATACTAAAGATTTTAAAAAGAATGTACTCGTATATGTCATCAGGTTAGTTTGATAGAGGTATGTATATAGTTACCATACATGTAGGTATATAATTGTTGTTTAGTGATGAGTTTCTTTCTATCTAGTCAGACGTGATACTAAAAGAAAGCTCTAAAGTTGTCTAGGATTACAAGTTGTAGATTTACAGGATATTTAAATTATTCTTAATTTTCGCACGTATTCTAAGGGATTTAATTTTAAATTTAAATTTAAACTATTAATTTTGTCTAATGCCTAATTAGTCTATAAGGTTAAAGTTTATTTTTTTTGCTTCACACGTTGACTATTTTGATGAAATCTCTTCTAGACGCCAACATATTTTATTGTCTTGTTTAGTTTAATTTTTTTTTTTTTTATATTTTTATAATTTTGTAAAAAATAATAAATAAATCCTTTTTGTTACTAATGAACCTTTAACAGATGCCTATCCCACAGAATTCTTATGCATTTTTACAATGTGGTTAATTCATGATGAGCAACAGAAAAATTATTCGGTAAAAACGAGATAACTCGCGGTGGGCGTCTACAAACTGCCAACCACGAGTTATTTGGTGGTTGCCTTTGGCAGTCAACGTGTTAACAGTTTTCTTGAAACGAATTATTTTTTAATTACTAAAAAAAAGATTAGATGTATTTTTAAGGGAATTTTATAAGCTTTCATAGTATAAAATAAAATGTATAGGTTGTCTTGGAAAATGTATCAGAAATACTAAAAACTGTATATTTAAAGTAAGCCATCACTAATCTTATAATACCATTATTTATTTTTTACATCTTAATTCTGTTAAGTATTAATGAAGTTATTTGAATATTAGCTAGGTTATGAATGTATGTCCCGAAAACTGCAAAAAAAAAACAATCCAAACAATATCCAAAATTCGCTTTTTTGTAAAACTTTTTTTAGAATTGAAATAAACTAAAAAAAAAATATATGGCGGATTTCTTAGATATTCATTTAATTTTTTTTTTAATAGTTCCTAATATCATCCTTGCGCCAAGAAAAAGAAAAAAAGCTCTATAAACAATTTTAGATAACACATTTTGTGTTTTTGGAGTTCAAAATGATAATAAAAAAACCAAAATTTCCACATAGCGCCTTTTCTTAGCGCAGCGTAGTGTGATACCGTACGGAAAATTCATGCTTTTTAAAAAAAAATTCTTTATTGTTCAAAGTGAAATAAGAATTAAAGATGTAAGATTTGATATTAATTTTTGTGTATTTAAAGTATTTTTTTTGAATCGCCTGAACCATAAGTTCGATCCAAAGAAACCTATTATTATGACACCCCATCTCCAAATATATGGAATAGAGAAGATTCAGTAGGTATTAAGTATTACATGTATGTATGTCATTGCACTAATTTTAAATAGAAATCCAGTAGATGTCGGCTAGAATTCGTTGTGAACATCAATTTCGATTAACAATTAATACAAACAGACAATGAACATCAAGTCACTTGTATAAATAGTTCAAGTTAATTAATTATCCTCCAATCAATTTGATACTTATTTTATTGTCGTGTTATTACTCTCTAAATTCCGAATTAGTTTTTTAGTGTACAATATTTATTAGTCTGCTATTATAGAATACACGTGCTGTTTTAATGTTCTACTAACTACTTAGGTAACCTATACATTTATCTATAGTAAAAATAAAAATTAAGTCATCCAAGATTTAATTAGGATGAGTTTATTATTGTATGTAAATATTTCTTGTAGGAAATTGTTGGCTAAAGTTTCATCGAATCGAAATTAATTTGTTTTGTTCTTTCTTTTTTACTATAGAAATGACAAAAATTCACATAGCCAAAAATATTTAAAAAAGAAAAAAAATTACTCAAAGCATGTAGGTAGACTTTTTAGTAGATTTTTACATTTAATTATGTAGTATTAGCTTAAACCCACTCTACCTGTATATAATTTTAGTATTTTCAGATTTTTTTTATTTTCATATCATTGTTTTTTTTTTAGTTGAATCATCTAATGGAATTGTGTTTGTGAAAATTAAATGAACAAATATACAATACATATGACTTCTTAACCCATTTGTGTCGGAGAAATTTTTTTTCGAATTTCGACCTAAAATTTGCAGGGCTATTAGAGAATCATAAATAAAAAAAACCATTTCTTTTCATTTTTGCCCCACATTTGGTTCATATGGACCCATCGTCACGAATGGGTTAACAAAAGTTTGTCACAAAAAACATATTTCGGTGGCCAAAAGTTATAGTGGCTTAATTGCTTTTTAGCCAAAAATGAGTTTTCGATAGTATCGACTACATCATCCAATCTTTTATTTCGCCCTTGGCGGATTTTCAATATGTTTTTTTTTAACCAATTACACATTATAAAACCAAAAATTTATTTAATTGTTTTAAATTTTTATTTTTTTTATTATTTATTATTTATAGAATTTTTAAATCACAACGTTCAATTTATGAAATCATTGCTATTTATACATATAATCTATACAATTGAAAAGAAAACTTATTGTAATTTGATTTAAACTTTTCTTCAAGACGGACCGCAATATTAAAACTGCTCTACGGAAAACTGGCAATTTTGTCGATAAGCCATTATTACATGTGGCTACAGATTTATTTACTATATCTATGCACGTACATATATCATTGGCGGAGTTGCTAGTAAAATTCACCGCTTTTCGGCTATGTGTGTACCAATATTAACTAAATAAACTCACCACCAAAGATTTTGTTGCAAAATTAATTTCTGAAAATGGCAGCAAATTCCAAAATGGCATACAAAATGGAAATATTTTTTATTGTCGCCATTTTTCGATCAATTAGCATAGAGTAGGGTAATTTTGACGTAATTCACGACATTTTGTGTACAGTACAAATTTGTATTTTTCGAACAATCTTTTTAAATTAATTTGTTTCTTATACTTTCATTGTAAGAACCCATATAATAATGATGTAAATCCTATCACGTCACATTTCTTATTTTACATTACTTTTCTTTTATTTCATTCATCATAAATATTGATAACAATAATAGCGTCATGATTTGAGCATACCTATAATATTTCTCCAGTTCATCATAAATGCATGTGTTTTCTGCCTACGAAGATCCCTTACATATGGAATAAAAATATTCACGCAATAAAACATCATAAAAAATATATTTTATATAAAGATTGCTATTTGCCATCATAAGCCATAGTGTGTAATGGAAGTAAATAAATATCCATCATCCAGCACTGAAGCATAAAAGAAAAAAAAAATCAGACAGATTTTTAAATTTATCCAAATAATAGATGAAAAATGCATGGTGTCTGAGTTCTAGTTTAAAATATATATATTATGTATCCTTCTTACATAAACTGTTTGATAGTAGTTACCCTTTTGTTTGATACCAAAAAAAATATGCCCAAGTGTCAGTCTTCATGCTCATAAATATCATTTTATGCTATGACATTAAAATGAGATGGATATTCTAATTTATCGCAGAAAAAATGTGATTCAGCGTCTTTTTTAAAAAAAATTTTATATAACTTAATGAATTCGTGTGTGACGTGATACTCGTAAAAACCTTAAGAAACCAATTAAAGTCTTGAATTATAATAAGTAATGCTCGGGAACAGTTCGAATAAAAATCACATAAATTAAGTTTTTAGTGGTTATATGTAGACCGCGTTCAACGAGCCAGGGTTGTTATATAATAGTATCATTGATGTAAGCGCTGTGTATGTTATTTTCTTTCAAACAATAGCACATTTTTTATGTATATTTATAAAAAATTATAATTGTCTTAGCATTAAAATGATCTTCAATAAATTTATATTAATTATGTCCGAACACATTTTCAATATTAATTTTTTCAATAAATCATTTTTCACTAAATTAATTTTCCCACGTTGTCTACCAACTTTTTCGTTTAAAAAATCGCCATATTTAATCTAAAATAGGCAAATTTTATTACAAATGTAACTTTTTAATAAAAAACGGACTTCAAAATACACCAGAAAATTTAATTACAAAAAAATTAATAAAGGAAATCTCTCTATCAAAGATCTATCTATCTATCTTCGTCCTGTCCTTTCAGTGGAGCATAGAGCCTCTACAATCCTTGTGAACCTGACCCTGTTAGGAGCTTCCTTTCGTATGTCCTGCCATGTATATTGCGACGCCGCCAGTTCGCTTTCAACGGTTTTGCGCCAGGCTTGGGCCGGTACACTAGGTCTTCGGTTGCCCCGGGGATTTCATCGTGGAATCTGCCTTAGTATGCTGTTCTCTGGTCTGCAGAGTGTATGGCTGATCCAACTCCATTTTCTTTTCTTTATTTCGATTGCTGCCTTCCTCTGATCTGTGCGCCTCCAGAGGTATTCGTTAAAAATCCTGTTCGGCCACCAAATCTTTAGTATCCATCTATCGTAGATCGTAGATTAACAAAAGATATCAATTCTGTCAAAATGATTATAATACACAAATAACACAAAATTCGAACATTAATAATTCAATGTACCTACTCCAACAACTGTTACTTACTGAACGCACCCATAGAATAGCTGAACATTTTTCTTAAACATTAAATTAAAATTTTTGTATAATAAAAATATAATTGCACAGTCATAAACTATTGGTAGTTATATTTTTCATCTATGTATGTGTGTATGTAGATAGAGGTTATTTCTGATAATAATAATTTGCGGTATCTATTAAACTGCCAAATATTTTTTATGTTAATTAATTAATTTAGTGAATTCAAAATGGCATTTTTTCCTAAATTACAGCATGAACGTCTAAATAAACTTAGTAAATTAAAAAAAAAAAAAATTTCTCTGTCCGAAAATTCTGCCCAATGCAGGTTTAACAATATTTTTAATATAATATCGTAATGTGAAATTCCATTTTGCTCTTTTTATATCCGTTTAATCAAAGGGTATCTAAAGTTTGGTCGGAAATATGCATGTCTGTTCGTCCGTCCATCTGTAATCAAGATTTCGGCTAAACGGCTGAAGCTATAGAAAGTTGAAATGTTGACAGTTTATTATGTAGTCCTAGAGTAACATTTCTATTGGGATGATTTACTCTGTTAATGATCGATTGGTGCTTGTTGAGCTTACAGTGCCCCGTAACAGTAACGAGACTACTATACTAATACTAATAATAAGTATATTCGTAACGGAAGTAGAAAATGAGTTTTTTCCTGAAAAAAAACCTCACAAGTAAAGTGTGTGTATACCAATTTCATTTCAATTTCCCTGGTTTGAGTCCTCCTATTTTATTATGTTTGATAGAACTGATTATTACACCCCCATAGTAAGTCATTTGATTTTTTATTAATTAATTATTGAATTCTAAATGATATATATAGGATGTTTCCTTCATTGCGCATGCGTTATAATTGCTTTTAAGATTAATTCCAAAACTACGCAGTCGCACGATAAACACTGGCATCGAAAAATAATCGAAATCCCTTTCAATAAAATTTTCGAGAATCGAACAGTAGAACTTATCGCATGCACGGCAGTTCAATATCTTAACCACTAATCAATGTGGTCCTCTTCTAGTAGATACTAATCCAGTCTATTCTTCGTTTATCTTTCTTTATTTTCGTGTTAATGATGAATTCCGAATATCGCCACATCAGTCACAAAATTATTGGAGTTATTTATAATTCTGATTTATCAGTAAGATGAGTTTAGAATTTAAAGTAGAAAAGAAGAAATCGGACATTTGTTGACTGGTAAACACATTTATTTGCTTCACATTGAATTAATGATTATAATGTCTCTAAGCTGCTAAATCATTTACTTAACTAATGCGAAATGCCACGCAAATATTCCCATCGCAACTATGTATGTACATGTACATAAATTCAATTAAATGTGAACATTGACGTTTAGCCAACATCTGATAGGATGTTGGCAAAAAAAAGATCAAGGAATTTATTATGATCGTTGAACATTTACGCCAGTTTGGGATTTCCCAGGGATAGTGTACATCAACATTGTTGACAAAAAACAATGCAATGTTTATTTTCGGAGACAATAAAATGTTGTAGGTGAAAAGGGTTAATGAAAAAAGAAAAGAATAGATTTTAGTTGTACTATATGTAGTTATTTGAAATTACTCGGGCATTGTTTACATACATAATTTAGCTAATTGGCTAAATGCCAGAAAAATAGTAGTTCGTATTGGATATATGTAAATTCTATAATAATTCATAAAATTTGTCAGAACGCAATTCAATCAATCTTTCGGTTAAAACAATTGTTTGTGAGAGAGGAGTGTAGCAGAAAATATAATGCACTAATATTACCTATACACTGACTGCTGATTATAGTACTCTGACTTAAAATGTTACGTTTCGGATCGACATTTGTTTTTTCTAAGCATTTTGGGAGCGATTTGAAATAAACAGCAATAAACCATTTGCTATGCGGGATGCCAATTAATTTTTGCTTGTCGAATTTCGTTTGTATATTCGAAATTACAAAAAATTTCAAAATTATTATAATTAATATCTACTTATTATCTGGTGCAGATCGAGTGTGAAAAACACTAAACGGTTTTAAATACATACATGCATGTTAAACAGGGTTTACCGACCAATTTCTTATTTTTCAAATGTTTTATTCTTTCTACACATTTTTCCTTCACAATAGCCAATAATTATTTAGACTACTTTCATTATGATTTAATATTGGCAAAAACTTCTTATTCGTCGGAGTTGCACAGAGCTTAAAACAACTAAATTAGAATAAAATTTCAATGTAAGATAGTTTGGCCCAAAGAATGAATTCTCTCATAGCGGATACATCTTAAAGGCGGGTGAGGACACTGTTATTTTAAAATCTTTAGAAATTATCCATTGGGTTATAGATACTAAGATACTTCCCTTTTAGCGGACAACTACTTTTTGATTTTCTGTACTTCTTGTAAATTCTGTGGCCAAAGGTTATAGTGACTTATGTAAGTGCTTTTATTAAACCAAAAATGAGTTTTCAATAGAAAAACCAGTAAAAAAGGAAAAATTGGCTACACCGATTATAATATACTCGTATGCGTACTTGTTTATTATTTACAACTTTGTTCGTACAATAAATATATGGATCTTAAAGGGTTAACTTTTTCCAAAAATTTATTTCGCTAAAAAATGCTGCAAATTAAAAATAATATAAAAACACAAAGTTTCAAAACCATATCTTTATCTTTAATATTAAGAAAGTTCAAAATTGTGCCACTTTTTAAAAAACCGCAAAAAAAACGGTCAAGATGTTTTTTCGGTTTCTATCATCAAAATGACGTAAGTTTTTTTTTTTTTCTAAAATAGTCTCATGATAATGGGATCAATAAATAATTCAAACGCTTCGCCACTGTAGAAAATGTCTAAAATTTTCACATTTCGACAATACTGATAGACTGCGGAAAACATTTTTAAGTAGGATGGGCGAATTTTTTTTATTTTGCCATAAAGATATTCCTTCTCCAATTTTAGAAAATTTATTTTAAGGATAACTGTACAAGTGTACAATAATGCACGAATAAAGTGTATATTTAAAGACATTTTCTTGGAAAATTGGTCATGTGTCATGTCATATCGCGTGGATGATATGTTATCGTTGAATAATATTTCCTTACATGCATATGTTCAAATCATTTATTTTATATGTTTTATTTGTAACTATACTTATTGCATGAAAGTAGGAGAAAGTACTTTACTTTTATCAATGTAAATATTCACATTTATTGGTTTTTTTTTTTTTTTTTTTTTTTTTTAACCTCTTAGTAACGAACACCTACATACAAAATTACGGCAATATGTAAATTATGAATAAATATTGATAAAAAAAAATTAAATTGACGGATGACACTATATATGGGGAGTATAGAGAGAATTCATCAAAAAAATATCTTTAATATGAAAAAACTGAGTCTTGCTTAGATACTATTTAATAAAAACAAAGAATTTTGTTTGGTCCTGAAAAGTTTGTTGATGGAAGAAGCTGTAAAATTCCGAAAGAAGTCCAAGAATCAAATAGAATAAGAGTAAAACGTCCATTAGCAGTGTCGGATCTGTAGGAACACATCTAAAATCGAAAATATTTCCCATTATTTATGTATTTAATGATTCTAATTTTGGATGTATTGGTACATTTGTTGGTAGCCTAAAAAATCCTCTGAAGAATAGAGAAAAGTTCCATTCTAACTATTTCCTTATTTAATGAAAATAAAATTCTGCTAAAAATTTCAAATTATGATTTATTAGTTACATACACGAACCTAATGTTTGAGCAAATTTAATCTTAATTTTATTTTATCTTTTTTGTAGTTATATCCTAAAAATCTTGCAATGGCATATGGAATAAAAGTTAATAAGAGCCACATCTCTTTAATATCTAGTATTATAATCAAGAACTACGAGTATCTTGTAGGGTGAAGCTTTATTTGAAGATATACATAGCAAATTTCCTGCTTTTTGCTGTACATAAATTGAGGCTATAATACGAATAATGAAATGAGGAATCCTTGTCTCTTGACCCTTGACCTATCTCATATATTTCTTATTTAATTATAAAGGTAACAGACAATTTGAATGTGGCTTCCAATGTTTGCACAAAATAAAGGTACATTTATGGCGGGTTAATATAAGATCATAATGACTGTACAAATTGACATTACAAATACTGTAGGTATTTTTGGATGCTTTTTTATTAAAATAAACTAAATTTAAATCTAAATCCAAATATTAAACACCCATTAGATCAACTTTTTGAATGGCTCCAGAAATTTGTAAAAATTGTATGGGATGGTGAGTCCATTTTTAACCCTTTGCACTCCGAGTGTTTTGAACAGAAAATCTGCTATTCATTGAACGGAAACTACACTTTGTAACTGTTTTAGGTGTTTTTTTTTAGAATAATCAGTTAGTGAATTGATGGCAAATGGCGTAATAGCGGCACCTACGAAGTGCAACGGGTGAATATAAGTACCTAAGCGTATATAAAAAAACCCTCCTGTGAAGATTTCCCAAAAAAAAAACGCAATTTTTCCAATACGCTTTGAAAATTACTATAAAATGTTGCAACCCTAGTTTTTTTTTATCAAAAGCTCTTGCAATAAAGTCTTTCTAAAATGGCAACTCTCGCTCTCCGTTTATTATTTCAATACTCTCACGCGACGTTTTGACATTTGTCTAGCAATCAGCTGTTTAAATTTAAATGGCTGCTGAACATTGTGTGTAAAAACATTAAGTAAAAATGTTAAATAAATTCGTTTTTAGTAAGTAAAAATGAGAAAAAATTTGTATATTTTGTTGAAAAAATGATATGGCATTAGTGGAAAGTGGTCTTCTATTAGAAAATTGATTTGCGAGGGATATCTACGTTTCATTTTCGAGAAGGGCGGTGACTCAGGCATTTTCTCATAATTTTATCAGTTTTGTTGTTGATAAAACAATAAAATCTCACATCATTTATTTACATTTACATTATGGTTGTTTAATGTGAGTGTTATAAACATTTAGGTATTATAATTTTGCTTTAAAAGCTGCTTTACTATTCGACACACATTGGTCAATTTGCTCAATGGTAAAGTATCGATTTATCTATCACCAGACGACTTCCGTATTGTCAAGTTCACTTGTGTTTTTTTATTTTTTTTATTCGAAAAGTATTTTTTATCTATAAATATAATATTTGAACATGATACTCATAATTGAATTAGGAATATTGTAACCTGCCTGTGTTTTGTGGGGTTTAAATGTTTATTTGTGGTGGGCAATCATTTGTCCTTGAGAATCGATTATAAACTTAACAGGACGCCAGAGAGTCTTTCAAAAACTCACTTGTTATAATTCTATATTAACATGAGATTAGACCAAAATTCTATATTTTATTTTTCAGATAGGAGCAGACCTGATAATAAATTACGTATATCGGATTAATCCTGTTTTTGTTTTTTAAGATAATTGGGAGACTAGATGATCTTAATTCCTATTTTGATTTTTTTTAATCGACCGACCGCTGTAAATTTGAATGACCCACTCTGTCTTTACCACTCCAATGATGTTATTGTAATATAGTTTTGAAATGTTCTTTATAAAGATGACAAAATAAAAACTATAGGATTGGAGACTATTGTGTCTCGCTTAGTTTTTTTTTTATCATCAAAGTTCATAAAAAATACGTTTCCCAATTATTAAGTAATTGTAGTTCAAGTTGCCGACTTAGTTATAATGTCGTAAATAATTTTCGTTTTAAAAATTTCAGAAGAAAAATTCAAGTAGAAACAATCAAAATGGAAACAAGCCGTACGGATGCCCCAGATATTTTGGGGTTTCCACAGGCGGCCCAATGGAATTATGGAAATATCAGTCATCATATTCCTTTGGAAAATCTACAAATGGATTCAAATATGGTAAATATTTCTATAGTAAAACAAATTCTTAATGATGATCCATCCATCGTGTATTTTTAGGCTTGGTTGTTGTGTTCTCTTTTATCGTCAATGTGCTGGGTTATTTATATTTCATTTTACAATTCAAGAGTTGTTGGATATTTTATTACAAAGCTCGTTAATCGTTTATCTATGAAAGGAGCCTACTTTAAAATTGGTAATTAGTAGAATTTTTTATCGAAATGATATTTTAACATTTGGCCTTTTTGTTGCAGGATCTTTAACTATTAATCCAATAGCTGGCAAAATTATGTTTCGTGATGTTGTTTATATCTGTTTCGATTATTCTCTACGTATACAGGATGGTTATTTTATATTTCGTTGGTGGCGTTCATATGTTCCTAAAGATGTTTCAGAAGGTATGAAAAACGATTTTGCAACTAAAATTTCTATCTAATCACATCGCAATGTTTATCAAATAGATCTCTCTCATTCCGATACCAGACTATCAGTTATGTTAAATGGTTTCGAGCTACATGTGTACAATCGATCCGAGTTATACGCTCAATTGGAACGAACATTTGGACTAAAATCATCGATTCTTGTTCCTGTAAGTAAAAACGGAATTTGCTAAAGTGTAACATTTTTGTATTGTTGGATGTGAATTACAGAGTGAAAATATGACAACAGAAGAATCGGCCCGATTACGTGAGCAAGCGATGAATATGGAAAATGAACGAAAAAGTAGCTATGCCGGTAAGAAAAAGAAAGAAAAACCAGAAGCCATGGCAGCTACAACGTGGAGAGATTTAATACCAGTTATTAAAATTGATATATGTTCGGTATGTGATTAGGGATCCGAATGAATTGCATTACAGTGATAAGTAAAATTTTACAGGGTCGATTTGTGTTCGGTAATCGTTTAACTCCAACCACATTGTCCATTTGTGTTGAAGAAGCACACTGTGTTTACAGTACAAAACCAGCTGTATCAAGACTTGATCATTTTATGCACTTCATTAAGGCTAAAGCGGATAATGCTAAAATTCTGTTGGCACCATCTCCAAAATATACAGGACTTGTGGATGATCCACCAAGGTAATGTTCTTTTTGTTGTTGTTGTTGAAATGTTAGATTCAATTTTAATTTCTTAGATATATGGGCGAAGGATTTGTTGTAATGATGTCAAATTTAGTGGAATTGTATTTTTACATGGACGAACCAGGCATAGTACCACAAGAAGCTGTTCTACTGACATTGGCTAATGGTGATGTTGTTGAAGCAGCACCACCCGTATGGGGAATTGATGTTAAATGTGGCAAAGGAACAGACTTTAGTTATGGACCGTGGGCCGATCGACAACGTGATCATTTGTTTAAATTTTTCTTTCCTCCCGATTGGCAAACAATGCTCGTTACACAACCACCGCAACCCGGTGAAAAACGTCAATATCAATCGTTTGACATTAGTCTCAGTACACTGAACGAGGCTACCATTGATGTTCTTTTCTCAAAGAATAAAGTAAGATTTGCCTTTAGTTATTAGTGTAAATCGTTTTAGTACAACACTATTGCTAGGAAACGAATGCAATGCACGTTACAATTGGTCCTGGTTCATATCTTGAAGTTACATTGCCTTGGATTACACTTCAAGATGGATTCACTACAAGAGTATCTGGTCAGCTGTTGCACGTTGAAGCTACGACCAGTTTGCAGTATAGAAGTTTGGCGAAATGTGAGACATTGGAATTCAAAATTAAGTTCGTTATTATTAGCGTAACATTGAAATTGAGTTTATATTGTAATTGGGATTTTTCTTGTTAGAATTCATTATCCAGTACGATGGAATGATCACCAGGAATGGATTATTAATTTAACTGGTTGCAAAGCAACTGCCTATTTGGTTTATTCACACAAACACTTTTTCCAAGTAATCCTCTAGATTTTTTCTTTCAATATTGAAATATTAACCTTTTGACTAATTTACAGGATCTCATTGAAGATTGGGGCTCAAAAGCTCGACCAGACATCTTAAGCTTTGTGCCGTACACATGGAAATTTAGTGTTCTATTAAAAGAGTTTGAAATTCTGACACTTTGCAATGAATTCAATTGGATCGATTGTTCCAGTACAAATCAGGAAAATAATCATTTAGCCTTTTGCGGTGATCTATTTGATTTAAGTTTCAATCTGCCATTTGATGACTTTTTACCGCAAACTGTTCCATTAAGATTTTGGATACATGGTGAGGGACTTGATTTAAGCTTATACTTGCCGGAAATCTCAACGTCACGCCCAATAGTGCTGGCATTAGATGAAAATCTAAGAATACTAACGCGTGATGGTAGCATAAGGAAACGTAGTGAAATGGTGTCAAAAAAATGGCGTAAAGATTGTCAACGAAGGTATTTGTTAATGGACAATACGATTGAAAATGTGTTTTATAAAAAAATATAAATTTTTTAGCGCTGGATGGTTAGATTGTTGGAGTGTTCCAATTGTAGCATTGTCCATACAGTATATTTACCATCCAATGCCACCATTGGGACCAGATCCTCAAGCTGATATTACAACACCGGAGAAAGAAGAGATTTTGCTTAGTCCAATGAGAATACCAAAGTTAAAATCACCGGCAATGAAATGGGCACAGGTAATAGATGTTCACATCAAATATTTGTAGATTTGTGTTTTATTACTTAAATCCTGTCTACAGACGGATGCTCAACAATTTGATCCCACAACATTACCGCCAGATAAAGTTTCCGTTGATATAGAAATTGGTTCCTCAATTTTATTTGCATATGGAACAGTTTTGCGTAATTTTATCAATTTAAAGGTAACTTCAGTATAATTTCCAAAAAAAAAAAAACTCGAAAACAAAAAGTTTTAATTTATTTAGGAAAATATATTTGGAGAAGATCAGGCATTCACTGATATGGGCACATCAAATTCAAAAAGTACTTTATCCAGTATGTCTCATTCGCAGCAAAAAGTACCGCACATGACACCGAAAGAGGATACAACAAAATCAATTTCGGAAATTAGTACGAATCCGGACGAAAAACCAAAACCATTTGATCCACGATTATATCGTCCATTAGATGTTATTGTTTCGCTAACCATTCATGATATTCAAGCTCACTTAGTAAAGGTAACTAAAATTATTGATTAGAAATCTTGTAGATTTTGAATATTTTTTGTTTAAGAATTGCAACGAGAATGATCCACCATGTCCAATTGTATTAATTGAGCGTTTGGGATTTGAAATGAAAAAGCGATTTTTCGAAACGGAACTACAGATTTTGGTTAGTCCATCGTTTTTGATATCGCCCGATAATGTGGTACGTCCAACCAAGGATAAGCATTTGAAGCAAGGCCATTTGTTACTATCAGCTGTTCAGGTAATTTTATTGAATGTTGAATTTTTAATACCAAAGAATACCGAACTCGAGAGATATTATAATCTTGAGTAGTGAAGACTAAGATTAAGACAATAGCTTCCGTCACATGAAAAAAATTGAATTTTGAGTAAAAAGTTAGAGTTACCCGTCTCCATACCGAAACCTTAGATAACCCTGAAGTCCAATGTGCTTACGTCTAGCAAAAAAATATTCTCCATTGTTTTTAAAATTATTAAAAATTCAAGGTTCGGGGTCATGCTATGTTCAGTAATGAGGGCAGATCATTGGATGAGGAAACAATAGAATATGCTTGGCTTTTGGAAGTTCAACTTGGAAAACTATCTGGAAAATTAACACTTCCGCAGGTAAAACCATTTGAGTTAAAATTTATCCCACACACACATTCAAACCGTATTTATAATTTTAGATGTGTCACGTTGTTACTGGATTAGAAACTCTACTGATGTTGGCAGTAGACGCTGAAAATGAATTAAGACCACCGAAAACATTACGATACTGTCATCATGGTGTTCCGTCCAATTTATGTTCACACACCAAAGATGAAATTAAATACAGGTGGGGTACATTTTTTTTTTCTAGAATTCTAAGAAAAATATCTTATTATCCGAGATTTCAGATGTCCAACATCGGAAGACATAAAATATCGAATGACCAGGGTAGCCATTGACGCTGTAGATTTGTATTTGATCGAAAGTGGTACAGCTTTGCATACATGGGTTAGTTACGGGTTTCATTGTCTTGTTTTCTAATTAAAAGCAATATTTTAACATTAGGTATCACCAGTTCGAGTGTCCACATGTAATTTGCATGGTCAGAAAGTGAAATCCGGTGTTACTGGCTTAATATCGACCATTCTTTTACGTCATTTTGTGTCGACCAGTGGTCATTTTTATAATTTAAATGGAGGTGCCGTAAATTCGTACAGCAACACAAATACAACAGGTTTGTGTATTGATTTGGACAATAAAAGTTAGAATAATAAGATTCTTACATTAATAATAACTAGGAAGCGGACGTTCCGGAAAGAATCAACAACAAACACAGAAAAGTGATGAAAAAAAGGAAGATCTAAATGTTTTATTTAAGCGAGATGATCCAAATGCAATTAAATACAAAAAAGAATCTGACTACAAGTCCTATAGAAGAGAGTCTAGAGACAATGATGCACATTCTATTCGGAGATCACGCGATAGCGAATTTTATCATAAAAGAGACAAGGACGAAATATATTCATCGATACATTCGTCTAGTCGGGATAAAAATCGTGATGTTGATGTTGAACCATGGCTTGAAGTTGGATGTGTATCAATGGGTCCTATAATAATGGAATCAGCTTCAGCTTTACCGATACCCGAGCATTGTTTGCATTTAGTGCAACATAAGTATGACAACAACAAAATTATTTGGTCTTCATAATTTGACATAATTTGTGTTTTAGTTTTTTAAAAGTTCACGATAAACGTGCCAAGCGTTTGTGGTTTTTGTGGTCAAATGGACCTGAAGGTACACGTTGTGGTTGTACGGGTGGATGTGTATTTTTCGGTAGCAACAGTAATGGCCCTAAGTTTTTTAAACCATCCGCTCAAGACGTTCAGGATGGCATTAACATTGCCCGCTATCAGTATGAGATAAATAATTGTATAGAGAATCAATTTATTAATTCTTCCTTTCACTCATTACTATAGAATTCACAATAATTCCAAGGAGTATGGATTTGGACAGTCTCTACTACACGATGATCAACTTGTTTTTCATACTCCTCCCTATAGTTTGCAATCGGTTTCTTTGCAGGAATGTCATGAAAGCTTTGGAAAGGTACAAGTGGAAACAATTTATAGTTCTTAGTTGAGAATTGTGATTAATCTTGATTATTGCCAGGCTAATATACGAATTGCTCGTTCCGAAGTTGATCAGAAATCACCGTTAGTTCAACATAAAATCGAATCACCATTGAGTACAACTGCAACTACAGATAAATCCTATCAAAAGATGAAAACTAAAGAAACCGGATCACCAGCAACATTGGAACGAAAGAATCGTCGATTTTCGTATGCAAATTCGAGGTAAATTTTTTTCTGTCGATAATCATTGTATGGAATATGTAGCCAAATCAAATTTACATTTTTAGACAAACAGTGAATTCTCATGAAGTTCCATATGCACGTCTTCTCGATAGTCCGTCGCGCATTACAAAGGCTAAGGATACAGTTGATCCGAAAATATCACCAACGCCATCGGTACGACAAGATTCTGGTATGGCAACACCGAAATCATTAAGAATACCTACACCAAAAACCAGCTCCTCCGAATCGAAATTAGCGATCGAAAATTGTACCGAAAATGATGAGCCGGTAAGTAAATTTTGTGGTGGTGACATTATGTATGTGTTGTATTGTTGGTTGAAAAAAAATGGATTTTAGTTGCCTGAAGAAATGTCTCATTCAGCACCACAACCAAATCCATTAGAATCTGATTCAGATCCATCGCTTAGCCCAAAAATGATATCAGAAGATGAAATTGTACGAGAGGTGAGTAAGTTGGTAAATTATACATGAATGAAAATACGTTAGAAAATTCTCACACATACATAAATGTAGAAAACAAATTTAATTTAATGTAGTTGATGCGTACGAGTTTTTTTTAATTTTATACCAAACGAAATATTTCTAGAGAGTAGTTGAGAGGTGGCTACTTACGTTTCTGAATTTACAAATTTCTAACATACATGTTGAGTTGTCGAATGAACATGAATTGGTGATTGGTGCGATGTGGAGAATTCTCTCATTATATCCGATATGAGCGTTGCCCACAAGAGTATTATAACTTTGGTACGGAGTTTGTAATATTCACCACAGAAAAATAAACAATCCGTCCGTCTGTGGTCAAGATTTCGGTTAAACGCCTTAAATAATTTAATAAGTACTCTAAGAGGAAGTTCTTTATTATTTTGGAGCAAATTGAACAAAGTTTAGGAGAGGTTTTGGGTAAAATGGTATTGTGTCAACCTAATTTTGAGATATAATTATTTTAATCGAAATATATTCGGAATAGAGCAAAAATGAATATGAAAAAAATTGTAGAGAATAAAAAGACAAAGATTTCTTTGTAATTTTCTGTAATATTTAATAATGAGAGTGTAGTTTTTCGATATGGAAACTGCTTAAAAAAAAAATGGAACAAAAACTCATAAAAAATCTTGCAAATTCTTTAAGAAAATTTGAAATTTCTTTTGTTACTAATATAAGTGCATTGAATCAAATAAATTAGTAGAATTTAGAAATGCATTTGGAAAAATGTTTAGTTGACTTGTACCATTACTAGAGTTGCCCTAATTAAAACCAATAATGAGTCGAGAAATTAAAAATTGGCTTAAAATATGAACAACTTAAAGATAAAACAGCACTGAACCTATGAACAATAAAAAATATATCACCTACAATAACAGTAATAATGAATGAGATGTAAAACATAGCATATTAAATGGGAGTTATAACTGTTATAACAATGTGGTTTCAGTGACTCAACTGTGTCCACCAATCCATTTACAAATTGTGTTGTGTCAGTGTGTCATTGGCAGCATAAATAAATCAATGACACCTTTTCAAAATGCGAGCGATTTTAATGGTTAATAACGACTCTAGCTTAGTTTTTTTTGTTATAGGTGCACAGACAAAATAAATGGACACAACGTTTACTTTAATCTCTGCATCTGCATAAATGACAAGCAATAGAGATGAAATTTTTGCATGGCATTAGTAATTTACAAAAATTCTTAACATTATACTATCAAAATATTAAAATATCTTAAAGATGACAATAGTGCTCTTTCATCTTATCTATATTTAAGGAGTTATCTGACTTCATAATCACTATTTTGAGTTCGCTATGGCCTGTAGTTTACATAATTGTTAGTTATCAGTATTCTGAGACTGCTACGTTTTTGCTACTTAGTACACTAAGAACAAAAGAATGTCTTGATTATTATTCCTGCATTTGTTTTACAGGTACAACGAACAATATCGCTAACCTCAGAGAATCCATCCGAAGCATTTTTTTCGGCCGATGAAGATGTCCACACATCACGTAGTTCCAGTTTACGTACAGCCGATCGTATTCTAACTAATCCACCAAAAAAACGTTTTGCCTCTGATTTAAGGTAATTTCCTATTTACAATTGTTATAAGGAGCTGGTCGTAGAAGTCATAGATTTTATTTCATTTAAAAAAAAAAAGTATTGCCGGTCAAAATGGTATGGAATCAAAATTATCAACTCATCGCAGTGACTATGAAATTCATACGCCCGAACACCGGCATATGTCAAAACGTCCACAGAGTACAGCCGAATTGGTAATTATTATGAAATACTTTGCTGTGCAACATTAATTTTAGTCATTTTTGTTCATAAATCATCCATTTATTTTTATGATTAATTGAAACCGTTCAATAGAATGAAGATGAGCGACGAATTCATGGTCTTGCAACACCATTAAGAAAAATTTGTAGTGTATCACCAAGACCAGAGTTCAGACATTTTAAACCAGTTTATGATGTGAGTAGTTGACACACGTAACACTAATACGTTTTTTTTTTTAATAGAGTGTTGCTAGTCTTGTTAGCATGTGTTCTTTATATACTCCACACGCCCCCCCTAAACCTAACCCTGAAAAAAAAAATAAACCCTGATCAGTGATTTAGCGGACATATAGATAGAAAACAAAAAAATACAACAACAACAAAAACACTTGATGATCCATTGTAGGATAGAGAATATTTCTATTTTTTTTAAGTAACGTTACTTCTATCATTTGTTCTTAATGTTCATTCAATGTTTTTGGTTTCGTTTGCCTGAATCGTGTCGTTTGATGTGACACAACAACATAATTTCTATTTCTAATGCAGGCCGAATCACAAGAATCATCTTCGGATTCACCATCGCTATCATCAAATTCCTTTATATCGGCAATGTCATCACAGGAAGATATTACATTGGTTAATTTGCATATGCAAGTAAATAAACCAATTATTGATTCACCGCTATTAATGGCCAGCTATGTAACTCATTTGGCACAAGTAATTTATTAAAAAAAAATAAAATTAATTTTGCCACCATCTTTTTATAATAATTATTAATAATAATTAGCTACGGTGTGGCAATTGGTCTGGATGTTGTTTGCCATATGGTGCTGATGCATTTTCGACGCCACTTTTTCAACAAAACGAAGATGGCGGTCTCGTTTATATTGGCTCAAAATTGGTGCCACACTTTGATACCTATTCAAATTGGCGAGAAGTTCGAATTGTGTCACAAAGCGACACAAATCCTAGTTCATCGTCAACGCATGCGCTAACACAAGCTGTACCAAAATCACATCCATGGGATCCAAATGTTTTGTTGCGTGGATCCGATTATGTAAAACATAATGATGGTATTGTTGACATTTGTGAAATTTTGGGTTTATTCTGGTTAATTAATTTTTTTTTTTTCATTTTTAGATGATATTGAATTTATGACATCCCAAAGTGATGCCGCAACCAGAAATACGGTTATTATACGGTTTAAAGGTCATGTCGAAGTTATGTTGACGCCACTTCTGTTGGAAGGATTGCAAAGGTACGTTTTGACACGGAATGTAAATACAAAAATGCAACACCTTTGGTTACAATTTATTGGTAAAATGTGAACCTAATTCGTACATATATCATCAGGCCATTTAGAATTTTACGAGGAAGTATAGAGAATCCGCAATTGCTAAAGCTTTTACTTCCGATCACTCGTTGAGGATTTCACTACGGTTCTTTGCGGCTTGTCATCACTAGGTTTTCAAAGTTTATTGTCCGATTCCGATTCTATTTTCTTGAACAAACCCGGATATTAATCTTCTCTATGTTAGGATAACCAAAACCGACCAAATGTGTTTTTCTCTCATATGGAGTGTGAGCTTTTTTGCCAAATAATTGCTAAAAATTGTCGATTCAACGAAGGAAACATTTCAAATGTTAGAAAAAAAAACATCTGAAGTATGAGAATTTGTGGAATTTGGCAGTTATGTGAAACTCCTGGTTAATAATTCCATACGATAAATAGAATAAATAATTTGAGGTACTAGATGGGTCTATCGAGTAATTCTAGTGTTTTCTACTAACAGTAAAATTCCTCTGTACCACCATTTTACAATATTTCCATTTTTGATCTAGAATTGATACGAAGCATCAACGAAGCATTCGTATTTTACTTCCGGTTTTTGTATTTTACTTCCGGTTTTTATATTTTACAACACATATGAAGAAAAAAACTAAGCATGTATGAGATCCGCTCATTACGATTCAAATTTTGTCTATCGCTGATTTAGACCATACAAAAACTCTCCAATTTTACAAGAATCACATTTATTACAAATAAAATAAATTACAAATTATTTTTAATAATTCGTTTCACTCTAATATGTGGAATATTTGAATCAAAATCATTGCTAACACCAGGATTCGGAAAAGATTGCTCTAAAAGTTTAATGTGCTCCGAACTCTGGGGACTTTCAATTGAGTTAAATATCGCCTGAAAAAAATTCAAATTTCAACTCTTTTTATGGTAATATTTCAAAACAAAGAAATTACTTTATTAGATCTTTTCATTCTTGCTTGGGATGCTAAAAAGCTATTGTAATATGGAATTTTTGTCAAATTGTCCATATCTTGTTTGGCATCATTATTTTTTAGAGTATTTTCGATTTTATGTACTAGAATTGCATATAAATTGTACAAATTTTTTGTTTTTATAAATAAATTTTGTACTTACATGCAGATTGCCGCTTGTACTTATCCCGCAAAAAATCAATTTTAGCTTGAATTTGTGACTCGCTCCTTGTCTTACTTTGTCCATATGAGGAGGTGGCTCTTTTGTTGTTAACTTTTTTATCGAAACTTTCTAAAAAAAAATATAAAAATGTTTAAATTTGTTAACGCCGTCTTTAACCCTCATGCGGGCGCGCCCCTATCGGTTCTCAATAAATTCTCCCTTATGGATGATACAGGGTATTTTCAGTAAGATTTTACCATGAGATGCCATTAGATGGGGCATTAGCGTCACCCTGTATTCAGCATTTTTTGCCAATCGCTTCAGTTCAAATCTTCAAAATTCTAGTGTTAAACATCGTAACTAGAGAATACAACTCCCTCCCACTCCCCTACACACCAACAAGTGGTCTTTATACGCGCTTTTATGGATGTGACACTAAACTACCGTCCGCGCGCCCGGATAAAGATTAAATGGGAATTAATTTACTTGATATTTTTTGTTGGTCTTTGTGGTGACAAGATTGCCGTGCATTCGAATTTTCCCTGAATGCAGATCTGCTCGAATCTGCCAACTTTTCGTTATGCTGATGCTTTTCATTAACACGTTCATCATCATAATCATGATCGTCATTTTGATAATGGTACAGTGCTTCACGTTTATTTTTGCCATCTGTCTCTGATTCAATTAAATGATCTAACGTTTGAAGTTCGCTCATCTTTAATTTTGATAAAACTGACTCAATTTCATCATCAGTCATTGAACTGAATTTGGCTAATTTAGATGAGTCATCTAAAAAAAAATATTTTTTTAAATTTATATTTTCACTTTTATTAAATTTTACCATTGAGATTTTGTAAATCTCGTTTTTGTAATTTTGCCAGTGATTCTAGATGCAAATCTTCCGTATCTTCATGATAATCATAATTTGTTAATTCTTTACTAACAGTAGAAATAGGTTCTTGACCATTACCGTTATTATCGTTAAAATCATCATAGCTGGAAATTTCTTCTATCGGCCCTTTGCCATTTTCTTCGATTGACATTAATTTATTTTCCCGATCAACTGAATTGGCACCATTATCGGAATTAATTTGTCGATTTTGATCATTAAATTGATGGTTTGAGTAGCAATTAGACAAATATAAATATTGAAATAAAATTAATAGAAATAAATCTGATTTTGTCATTGTTTAATATTATGACATTATGTAGCGGAAGGGTCAAAGGTTCCTTTTGAGTTGATAAATTTAAAATGAAAAAAAAAAAAACAAAAAATTTCATCAATTCGGTCGACCCAATTTTGAAGGGTGCAGCAAGAATGTATAAAAGCCTGTCTCCAATGGAAAATGTTTTTCAAAATAAGAACTTTTGTACTCCTCCGCCACTCCGCCATGAGAACGGTTGTTTTGTTATTCAAGAACCACTTGCTGTTTCTGTCTTACTTCATTTTTATGCTAATAGTACCCCTAAAAAGCTTTTAGCAAGCTTTGAAATATTGAAGTTAGAAATGTTTACAGTTTTATGAGGCAGTCGAAGAGTACTTCATTATAAAATCATCATCATTTTCCATTTTCTTTCATTTTTCATCAAGTATGTACAAAATTTTGTACTATTCAACATTTAAAAGGGTCCATCACTCTCACTTCTGCTTCTTCGTTGCAATACAGTCGTTGGCGTTCTCCAAACAATGTCTTCATTTGTTTCGGTACGTGGCCACCGATCGTTTGTTAATACAAGGCACATAAACTTAACAATGTCTGGCTCATTGTATAGTGCCCTTACTTTGTGCTTGTATCGTATTATCCATACATTGGATTCCACTTGAGCTGGCTCATATATGCGCCAGAGAATTCAACTGTCGAAACCAAATAGTTGACGTTCAGGTTCCTTGGACACAGGTTTTGAAATCATAGAGCAAGGATTTGTGAGATTCGTTACTGGAACGTGATCTCTAGCCAAAGTATGTTCTGTGGTCGAGTTTGATTCGACTGTTGATCTCAGCTGATATGTCATTGATTTTGTTGGACTCTCGAATGGAACTTCTCAATCCCTACCATTCACCAGATGGCAGTATGAATTTTATGTGTACCAAGCAATTTCAGGAGTGATTCAAACTTACTATCTTGATCTATTGTAATCGGGCTCCTCGCAAATTGGTACAAAAACCCTAAGGAGAAAGTGGTTCGACAACATCTTTCTGTCATGTGAAATCTAATTCTAACCGTGAGTGTCTGTGTCTGTTTCTCGATTTATCCAGGCACCAACGTCAGTCTTCATTACTGAGAGATTTATTTTCGTAGACACTGATTAGAGATAACAAATGAAATCAATACGAAACACAAAATATTAAATAATATTCTAAAATCCAAATTTCAGAATGGTCGAAATAGTTGTACCAACACTGACGACACTGCATCCATTGACAGTAGTAAATAACTTGCACACATCCTGCATCAGTAAAGTTGAAGCTGCAAATATTTTAAAACGAGATCAATCATTGAGCTATTGGTCCCAGGTAAATATTGGCTGTTGAATAAAAAATATATCTAAAAATAATTACTCTCAAGGTCCCTAAAGTTTTCTTAGGGTAGCTCGAAAAGGATTCTTTATTTTGAACATTTCATGTCAATAACCAAAACATTACATTATTTAGGTTCATTCAAATTCCAAACGATCGACAGCCGAACGAAATCTTCAAGGTCCTGGCGGACCAGTTATCACCGATGTTTATGAAGAGAGTATTTCGACGCAACTGCAAGGATTGCTGGTGATACAAAAAATTAACGTTTCCCTAATTCAGAGTTCCGTTGTTGAAGAAGTTATATCATTTTCTGCCCTAGATAATGTTCAGGTACTTATAGTTTTTGAAAGTGATGCCAGATTTGAGATATTATTTTGTGTAGGATCTAAGCTGTGCATCCTTGTTGGCCGTTAGTTTTGATGGAATATCATCAAGATTTCATTTAGGAAAAACAACAAAAGCATCAATGCACACGGTCTATACACAACCGACAATTCGATCAAGTGGCCTGAAGAAGGGCAGAATTATGAAAGGAACCAGAGCGTTACTGTGTATGTTCGGAATTTGTTAAAGATTTGAAGTTTTAATATATTTTCTGTCAATTTTTTTTCCTAGCCCATTTATCATCACAATCACGATCTGATAATATACCCGGTGAACCGATTTTAATCGAAACATCCGAAAAACAACAGGAGGAGCTTGTTATTACATTGGACATTTGTAAAGCTCATGCTCAACTAAGAAGACTGAAGAATGAAGGTTGTGCGTTACAAGTAAGTTTTGCTTCCAACGAATTGAAGATTTTAGAACAAAAAAATCCAATAAAAATTTTGATCACTCAGATCTCTCGCTCCCTAGCTTGCTCGTTGGCACGATAACTTTATTAGACCGCGTTGAGCTAGAAACTTGAATTTTTTTTTGATTGGTTAAAATAAGTCTAGGGTTTTTGGTATTGTAAATGGGCTAAATTACCCACCCCTCCAATGCAATTCTTACATGAAATAGAAAAAGGCTTGGAAAATTATGGGGGAAGGATAGGGGAAGTGTAGGGAAGAGGTAGTTTAGTATGGAAACCATGTTAGTTTTACTTAGTTTGGCTTTTTTATTAAAAAGAAAAATGGCGTTGAATCGGAATTTTGTTTGTTTTTTTTTTTTAGGAATCACAAACAATAGTCACAGCAATTCCATCGCATAAAACTCGTGCAATGTTTGAATGTATGAAATTTCCTGAAGAAGCTGGCAGTGATTCGGCTGCATTAGGCTTTATAATGTTTGAATGCGGCCTAGAAGGTATTGGCACCAAAATAGTTAAACGGTAATGTTTGCGGTTAATTTATTCGAATAGCATAAAATGGAATTTATATAAAAATTGCCAAATAGATCTCAATTTGAAAAATCGGAAAATGCTGAGAAAAATATGAAAACAACAGAAACTGATTTAACATCGGCCGATATAAATCAGATAAATAGTACTGCCACAACCATGACAACAATGGAAACGAATAATATAGCAAAAGTTAATGAGACGACATCGAAATTTGCATTGAAAAAGCCCACAACACCAAAACCAACTACACCGAAGGAAAAGCTATTGGCTGGCCATGAAGCTAAGAGTAAAGATTTCACTAACAAAGATGTTCCATCGAAAGGTAAAATTTTGTTGTCCGATATTTAATGATTGAAATTCGATTGGATGTTTTTTTAGAAAATAAAATAAAATTTGCAATCAAATCATCGGATACAACGACTACTAATGAGGATGCAAAGGAGGCACCAATTAAGCAACAAATTTCCAGTGGCAGTAGTACAAGTAATGCTGTTGTCTCCATTTCAAACAATAATGGCAGAACATCGTCGTGTGTTATTGATTTGAAAACGGTTTGGTTTAATTTTGCCGCTCCACCTCGAGCGCCAATTACTAGAAAAATTGATTTTACCAGGTAATCGAAAATTTATGGACTATATGGCCACTAGACAAATGCTAAAAATTTATTTTATTAACTACACTAGATTGGATTGGAATCTTTTAAGTACAGCATCGCCAGCAATAACAGCATGGATGAATCCCAGCAATCGATTTGCAATAAAAATGGTTGCAATGTTAAAGGCAATGCATTTAAGGCGTACGGCTGTAGCGGCCAGTTTAATGGCTGATGGTTTGGAAGTACAAGGAATACAAAAACATGCTAAGGTATTGGATCTTTAGAGATATTTTTGTTGATTTTCTTTGTCTTAATCCATATAGATTTGCCGTTTAGCAATGGTGGTACATATATTCCCCCCCCCCACCATATTTTAATAATAATAAAAACACCATTTCAGGTCTAAATAGGTTAATATTTTTATTTTCTTATTTCACAGAGTCGTTATTCGGGAAAATTTACACCCCTAGCAAAGACACTACAAGAAGATCCCAGCTGTCAATTGTGCACAATGATGCAAAAATTGGTGATCCAAGAAACGGTGGAAAAAATTGAAAGTGTTTTGAAGCAACAAGATCTGCCATTGTTAACGACCCTTAGACAAGTTTGTTTCCATTTAAATGAATTTGATCGATTTTTCTAATTGATTTTGTTTTTGTTTGTTTTCCAGGGAGTTATTGTATTGAGTAGACAATGGAAGAATATGCTGTACAATCCTATGCTATTTGAACATCAATATAAAAATAAATTAAATCGTCCGATTAATGTAACCTTTGCCGTTCCACAAGATGAGGTAAGTTTTTCACAACAAATTTTCATTGGATGGACAATAATTTGACTGTCAACTGATCTTCCTGTCATACCAAAAAAAAAAAAAATTAGATAAAAAAACTGTCTCCAAATCAAAAATCAATGACGCGGTTTTTTAACAAATTTCTTCGTAATTAGTTTCAGGATGATAATTCAATTTACGGTAAGTGAACAACAACCAAGTATTGATCTACTTTTAAAATACTTGTTCACACTCTGTGTGCTTCCTTGGCATAAATATATACTTAGATACATAGATTATGTGCACATTATAAATTTATTCAAAAAAATGTTGTTGGGTTTATTGGCGTGGCGAACTATGTACTTCTAATAGTGCTAAAATTCACTGTACTTTTTTTTTTATATATATCCATTCGTGTTTTCATTTGTACAAAATCCTGCTGTTTAATTAACTTCCTTTTCCTGTGTTCATAATCATTGTGTCACGGTCACGGATATCGTTAATTCTGATTTTGACCATTTTTCTTAAGAACATTTTACACTGTTTACCATTTTAATTAGGTCAATTTTTGTATACTTAGCCATCTACTTTTGTATGTTTTTTTTTAACTTTTTATTTGTTATTTTCGTCTGTAGTTTTTGTAATTAATATATACTAACAATTGTATCAAGGTCAAATCGATCTGTCTGTAAATGGAAGAACTCTCTTTGTACAAACCAAAACATTACAATCACAATTTCTTCACACCAAACATATTTAGAAATAAAATAAAAATTTGTTCCACTAGCCCTTAATTGGCTAATTGTGGTATGGAATTCTTCCTGTGAAGAAGCAAATTTAAATGAATTCAGCCATGAGCCATTGAAAGCTTAGATTGTAAGGAAAATATCTAAATTACGTCTTTTTCTTTCCTTTCTCTCTTTCAATTATGTCGTTTCTTCTCATTGATTTCCAATTCTAAATAATTTAAATGTCAACTTTACACACTATAAAACAATAGAATTTCGTTTTTTGGCTTTACAAAAATCTTTAAACTTTCATTTTATTGTTTCTATTTCTATTCCAGTCAAATTAAAATTTATTAAAAAAAAAAACACTTATGGGACCAGGAGATTGTCAGATTATCGAAGGTGGCGGATTACTGGAAGTATATAAGAAAAAATTGAAAAACTGTTATTGACAAAGTATAACTTCAAAATGGCTTCTTTATTAAATAATTATAATGTAGCCGTAATGAGTACTTGATTAGCATCTACGACTTTTTCCGTCTATTTTGTTTGTAGCACAAATATAAATATTGAGTAAATTGAATACAAAAAAAAATCTTTGAAATGACAAAAAATTGATCACAGCGCCATAACGGTAGATTGTAGAACTTTTTGGTCTATTAGTTTTTTTATTCTCTATCATTTTTGTTATATTCATTTTTTCCGTAATCCAAATATTTTTCTAGTAAATGATTAAAAACCCGAGAAATTACAAAAAATTGATTACAGCGCTATAACAGTAGGTAGTGGAACTTTTTTGACTATGTATGAAATCTTCATTTTTGTACTCTCTTTCGAGTAAATGAATGGTTTATAACAAAATTAGGTGTACACTGTACCACAGTCTCCCCTATATCTCCCGTAGATCTTACTCTAGAACTTCAAGATAAACTGTCAATATGTTAGCTTTCTAGCTTCAGCCGTTTAGCCGAAATCTGTATCATGGACAGACGAACGGACGGACATGCATATTTCGACTTAGAATTTCTCGTGAAAGACAATGGTGTTAATAATTGTTCAAAGGTTTTTGTTCTCATTCAAGAAGGGGGATGGGCGGGGTGATTTTGTGCATTTTTTCAATGCAGGTACTAAAATTTCTCCGAAAACTCTACATATAATATTTTCCTCCCTCCCCTTTTGGTAAACCACCAAATAGTTAGGTCTTACAAATAATCAAATAAATATCAATTCGGAGCTTTTTTAAATTACATTAATTGTTCAATGAGATTGGAATATGGCGTCAAACCAAAATGGTGCCAATTTAAATTCTAAACACAAATTAATCGGTGTTGTTCAAAATTAGAGCTCCTTTAAGTTTTAAATCATCTGAGTACAGTATATTTATTAAGTACAGGTAGCCACGGTTTCATTCTCTTACCTAACACATTAAGAAAATTACGAAAATTATCGTGTAACACGGTATGTATACTATAGCACAGTTTCACTATAACATTATAAGAAAATTTGCTAAAATTCTCGTATAACACGGTAGTTATACAATAATCTCATACAATACGGAATTATGTTGGAACCTTGGAACCTATCTACCGCGTGTTATATGAGGGATACCTGTAATTAAAGATTCCAATCGTATCATTTACAAATTTCGAATCACTACCGTGACAAACTCCTCAAATAATCATTGGAACAATTTTTACATATTTTTTATGGTTAAATTCTGCATAACCGATGTACTCCTTTCATATCAAAACTCGTATGTCTCCATATTATGGATAAAAACCATAACCAAATTACATACACGCACCACACACCCACACTGAGACTAACAATAAAATTCTACAAACAATGCTTTAGACAATTTATAATTTTTGGGGTGCTTATTCTGCTATTTCGCACACATTCTAGGATGGTGACGATGATGTGGACACTGACGTCGGTATAGTAGAAAGTCATCCGTTAATCAACGATTGCGAAGAAAATGAACGAACAATGTTGCTTGGTAGAGGACAACAGTACAAGGGTAATGTCTTTGGCATTGTTTTATGTTGTAGTAGTTACAAAGTTTTTCATCACTTCTTATATTATTGGTTTTTCTATTGTTTTTTTTTTGTTTGAAATTTTTCTTTTATTTGTTATGTACATGTTTTAGTATCTAACAAAATTGCAATAATAATCAATATTGAATTGTAAATGAAGCAAATCTCAACAAAAGCTTTTCAATTTCATAATTTATTGATAGTTTTACTGACACAAAGTTTTTTTCTCTCTTCTTTTTTAAATCATTTTAGTTATTAAATTACCTGAAAATCCAACTGAACCTCTGACCGTTCCTAAACTAACAGAATCAAATAACTCATCTCCACTTCTTACCACCGAAAAGAAGAGGTAAGTGAATGTGTTAAAAATCATCGTTTGGAAATTGAATTTAATAGAATTTTTTTTTTGTTTTTTTTTTTTTGATTAGAAAAAAATCAGCAAAATCAATTATTCCAACAACAACAACACATTCAAATCGTTCCAGCATGCAAATGTTTCCAATAATCTCTGGATTGGTTGAGAAGCAAAATATTGAAATTGGTAATAATAACAACAACAACAATAAAAATTAATCAACAAATAACAAAAAAAAATCCTAATATTTATAGAATATGGAACACTGCAACAAGATGGCTCTATGCCCTCCTACTATAGTTCATCGAATTCCTTAAACAAAACATGGTCACCGCCACCAAATCAAAAAGACGATTTATATTCATGGATGGCCAAAGCCCATAATGAAAATAAAAAACATGCCACAAAAGATAATGATAAAGTAAAATCTGTGCAATGCGATCAGGCTTTAGATATTTTTAGATTAATGCGAATTTGTTTGTGCAGGAAACAAAAAGACCAATCTCACCGCCACGTCCTGCATTTGGAACATCAATAAATGGCTTTATGCAAGATTCGGTTCGGCTACTGGACGCTCATCTGATATTTGAACCGATTTTGACATGTTTGGGTGTAATGCCACAGCAAATGATAAATAATATTGCTAATTCAGGTTGGTATTTTGTAATTGGTAAAGGTGGGGTGGGTAAAGGTGGGTACGGCTTTATTGAGCTATTCTTCACTGTGTCCTATGTGTTAAGGATAACCGACTCGGTAAGCACCGAGAGCTGTGTGGTTGGTCTTTGGTCGCTGGATGCAAATGGACTCGGGGCGTAGACCCAACTATTCTGGAGTCCAACTGACGAAATAAAACTCCCAAAGAAATACGATTACAACGCTGGGTCAATTACGGTTTGGCCGCTGAACAGTTACCAAAATCGTATAAATGCAGAGATCGACGACATCTGTGAAAAATGTAGTGGAAGACCCCATAACACTGCGCATCTATTTAAATGCCCGCAACGACCAACATACCTGCAAAATATTGACTTGTGGGAAATCCCCATCGCGGTGGCTCACTTTTTGGTCCTAGAAATGGAGACTGCATAAAGATAACGGAGAGCTACTACAACAACAACAACGACCGATGTCCTATATATGAATTTTAGTATAAATTGTGGGTCTTTCCGTCAGATTTAGTTGGCGTTATTAAGTAGCCTCCTAGATGTTGTAATCTTGTTGGTGTGTTGCTAAGGCGTTAGATTCGCAAAGAATGTGTTCGGGATGTTTCGTTCAGAAGCTGCCCTGTGGCTAGCCTATTCGATTAAGATAGTGATTTGGAGGTCACTTTAAGCAGTCGATCCCGTCAAATCTCCATTTCTCCACCTGTTTGGTATAAGTTTGCCTCTCTTAAATTATGGGTCTGCCCTCATTTTAATATACGAAATTTTTTACGGATGATTTTTTCTGTATTAATGTTCCTGTGGATCCTATCAAGGGACCTGACCGGTCTAGTTCAAAATTTACATTGAAAAATCTTTCAGATGTTTCCTCATTGGACAGTCTCGGAACAAATTTATCACTGGTTGGATCATTCGATGTGATGCGCATCGATATTGTTGTAAGTGAGGCAGGCGAAAAGAAAATGAAAAGTCGAACATCCCGAAAGGGAAATGGAAAATTTTCATTATCCATACCAGAAGAAACTCCGGCATTTTTATGTGAACGCGTTGGTGTTGAATTGGAAGTAATCAAAATGACCGATGGATTTACGGATGATACAAAACAGAATGTACTGTACCTATCAAGGGGACAATTAAAAAAGCATACAAGCACTGTGATCAATTTTAGTCTGAACGTTCGTTACATATCGCAACAGGTTAGATTTTCATTGACCGAATGACCCCGTAAATTGATCAAATTAATATTTGAATTGTTGTCCATTAGGTTAATATGCCACTATTGAGGTTACTACATCAAATTACAAATATGTATCAAAATGTTAAAGAAGCCCAAAATGAATTGCGTGAACAACCCGGTCATGGGAAACGGGTGGCTCCGCTGAAAGATGAATCGAGTTTGGGTAATGATTAATTAATAATGAAATAATTTTTGTATTTTAATTTTTATTTATTTGTTCATAGCTTCTGAGGTCCACGAACCAACATTAATTGGATCGATTCATGATCCATCGCACCTGGATAGTTCCTTGTTAGATGAACATTATGATAAATTTAACGAATCCTATCAACTTGGACATTCGGTTAGCCGGTATGTTAGAATGGTAATTTCATTTTCTGTATGTATTTAGTTAAAAATTCTATTCTACAGAACAAGAATGCCAACGCTAGGTCCATTAATACCGTTGACACCATCGCCAAATTCAAGAAATCGTCCTCAGAGTTTTGCACAAAAACTTAAGTCTACAAGTAAATCAGTTAAGGGGAAATTGGGTACAGAAAAAACATGGATTTCGATAACACTACTCTAACTAGTCTTGTCTTTCAGGTTATACAAATTTAACAGAAACTGTTTCCACACCCATTAAAAAGAGTCCGACCGCTTCGACTTTTGAGCAAGCATATCAATTACAGAAAAGTGCATCAGAGCATAAAAATTCGATAACGGGCGCCTCTAGTGCATTTGGCGGTATACTAAAATTGGAGTTTTTCTTCTTTTATATTTTCAAAGAGTAATTTTTGTTTTTTCCTTAGATTATATTGGCCAACGAACATCATTTTCGAATATTGCTCCAGCTATTGCCGCATCAAGTATTCCGGTATGTTGGAAAACAATGTTTCATCTACTTGAATTGTATGCAACAATGCCAGAGACAAAAACGGTTGCTCAAAGGTTCGGTTTTTCGATTAGTTCCAAAGGAATTTTGTAATAATGTTTAGGGAATTTGTCCTGCAGAATATCGATATCACCTGAAGCAACCGATACAACAAAAGCATCGAAGAAGCTAAACGGCTCTCAAGAGTCAAAGTCGATACAACGTGATGATGAAGAAGAGTGCGTTGGAACACCGGTTCCACCATTGAAGGATGTTGGTAAGAAAGATTTTTATTGTTTAAACTTCCCTATTCTCTCACACAAATTCTATTCCATCTTTAAAAAGAATAGAAAAAAAGGTCAATAAGTCAATTTCTGAGCTTTTTATTCAGAAATGTGTAGAAGAATGATCCTTTCCTTTTTCTTTAATCAAAATAAAACTTTTTGTGGATTCCGGAAAATTTCGTTGACACCGGCAACGAAGAAAGCTCATAACCACCAAAGCATTATGACAATATGCAGGATAAGAATCGGCCTGTAATTAAGTCTGCAAAATTTTTTGATCAGAGAATTTTGCAAATCACAGATTCTACTCAGTATCCGCAATGCAGATTACGGAAAAACCGCTAAAAACGTTCAACGTGCGAGTTGTGCCAACTGGTGGCTTCAAGTCTACCTCAATCGGAAGCATAATCTAATCTTTATTCTACATAACAAAAGACTCGAATATTTCTTGTGACTAATTTGAATAATTCTTTTGATTAGGGATCGTTACCCAGGAACGAACACGACTGGTTGTCTTTGGTGTCGCAAAAATTCAGAAAACACGACTATTGGCTACTTTAAGTGGTCTAAAGGTATTTGTATATTAGGAAATCACTGGGAGTATGCCGGAAATATTAACAATTCCATTAAAATTGCAGCTCGAAGCAGAAATATCAGCCCTTCACAGTAGTGCAACATGGCGAAAAAAATCTCGTCCGGCAGCATTAGAATGTTCACATACGGGACAAGTTGGCCGTGCTATGATTGTGTTACTTGAAGGAGTGGCGCCAAGTCAACAGTAATTTAAATTTAAAAACTAAGTTTCGAAAATATACTCTAAAGATTGATTTCTATTTCTAGAACGGTTGTCAAAGTAACAGTAGGTAAAAGTCAAACACTGTACTCAAGTGTGACACGACGTGGCAAAGATAAGAACAGTGGACTATTATCAATTGGACCGGTTAACATTGATATACCACAGCATCCTGTAGCACTTCATGGCATGATGACCAGAAGTTCGAAGCAGCTATCATCAACACTGCAAGTAAGACAAACGTGTCTGTTTGATGGCACAATCAATTGACATTTATTGAATTTCAGGAACTTCGGGTTGCCCGATCATCGGCCAGATTGTCACGACAAAATGAGGAACCTGATTCACCACTCAATGTTAGAGATTCCAAGGAAAAAGGAATCCATTCACAAAAACCAACAGCAATTCCACCAAAATCATCGACCTCTGGTCATCCAAGTGGTTTACTGCAACCACTTGTCATGCAGTTTCATATTGTCCTACAAGTAAATATGACCGTAGTCCAAAAATTTAATGAGTTTCTTTTATCTCGGTAAACATTTCCAGAGTCTCTCTGTTACGGCAGCTCTACTGCCATCATTGCAAGCTCAATATAAAATGGATCATGTCAATTCAGTTGGTGTCAGTGGCAGTAAAGCAAAGTTTACAATTGATCTACCCAATCATACGTTAAGCTTTACAACAAAGATTCAAGTAAACCTCACCCTCCTTCCCCCCTGATTGTCGATTATATGTACTAATAATGGAAAATATTTTTAAAATCTGATTTTAGGCTTCAGAAGCGAATCTTCCGTCCGAAGCATATATAGCGTTGCCACCAATACATGTTAGTGCCGAATATATTCCTGAAAATGCTTCACAGGTACTTTTTCTCTTGATAAATTCCACGAACAAATGAATACTAAAGAAATTTCTCAATAATTAGGACATTCCAATTGACGGGGTTGTACTTCGTCAGGGCGGCTATGTATCTGCTTCAGCTGAAATTGGTGATTTTGAACGTTGCCTAACTACAGATCTTCTAAATCATTTGGTATTTGTGCAGAAAGTTTTTATGAGAGTAAGTGTCAAATAAATGGAAATTAATCTCGGAAATGATTTATCTTATCACAATTTATCTCGGTACATTTACATAATTCATCTAAGGGTCTAAGTGATGTCATTTGAAAACCGGGTTCGATCCCTGTCTGAGAATGAAAATATTAAGTATTTTTCTCTCATACGGAGATATTAAGCTTTGGGGGAAGTGGTTCGGATTCCGCTTAAAACTGTAGGTCTAAGACATCATTTCAGGGAATAATTGCTGAAATTTTTCCGATTCTACGAAGGAAACATTTCAAATGTTAGAAGAAATATCTGAAGTATGAGAATTTTGTGGAATTTGGGAATTGCAGTGTTTTTACTTGAAATGATGTAAAAAAAAGTCCTCCGAAAGAGGGTTGAACGGGAAGATCAAGGGCCACCCTGCCTTTTTAAAAAAATTACTGTTCAAGAAAACTCTGCAACAGCCTCGAATAAATCGACATTGTCTGAGGACCGAGAGTCACTTAGGGTTAAAAAGGCTAAATCATCTCCAGGTTTGCATTGTTCTTGAGATAAATTGTGTATGAGAACAAATGTTTATGAGATAAATTTTACACTATATAGCGTAATTAGTCACCGTATAGCCTTTCCCTTGAAACTTTTTTCTGCTGTTTTTTTTTTTATGGTTCGCGAGTGCAGAATCAGAACTAAGTTGGAACAATCGATAAGTGTGCGCCCTCTGAATCTCTGCTAAATAATAAAATGCCCATAAAACTATAACCAAACCTGATAATTTTATCAACACCTATTGAAGATGCATCGTGGCCTAATTCATGCCTCCGCCATACATTTTTTTTTTTTAATATTTATGTTACGATGATCAATTCTAGGAAGTTAACGAAGTTGTGCAAAAAGTTTACGGTGGCGAAAAACCTGTACCACTATGGCTTGACGATAATGAAGATAATGGCAGTGGATCATCATTAAAGAGAATTCTATTTTCTCTCAACATTCGAGTTAAAGTACGTTGGATTATTTTTTTTTTTTTTTCGTCTTTGACGGAACTTTTGGACCTAATATTTATTTTTTTTTGTTGTGCAGCGAATACAACTCACCGCTACGACGCCATGTTCATCGGCTGTACGTTTTGAAACGGGCGCCCTTAATTTGCACTTGTCAAATCGTGTGAAAAATATTGCCGACGGTGCCAACACGAAATTGTTTGGAAAAGCTCAAATTGACTTTAATCTATCGCTGGGACAGATTATTAAGAATGTGATGTTTGACGAAGCCGAACCGGAATTTCAACAGTATGCATTCTTTAATACGACAATTGGTGAGTTGACATCTCTCAATATAGGGATGATGATTATGGGAATGATATTATTGAATATGTTTTTTTTTTGTAGGGCTTCGAAATGCTTTCCAAGATGAAATGCTCAATGATGACAAGGAACTTGTTTTGATAACATTAAAAAGGCCACTCATCTATATTCAGCCGGTAGCTGTTGACAAAGCAATATTGGTTTGGTTAAATTATAAAAATGCCTACGAGTATTGGGCTGAGAAACGGGCCAATTTAAATAAGGAAGTGCTAACGGCAACACAACAGGTTGGTTGATGATGATTGAGGCGGATTTTTTTTTGGCGGAAAATATTTACAATCGAATCGAATTTAGGTTTTCCAAAAAATGCCATTTGGACAATTTGGCCATCATCTAGGTGCGACAAATCTATCAACATTATTCCTTCAACTAACCGTAGAGGATATGGGAATTTGTTTGCCACTGAATCCGCTGCCATTATCATCGTGGCCATCGAGATCTTGTCAAGACTTTGAATCCCGTAATGCTGTCGTTATAACATTAGAAAATACAATTATATCAGGTAATGGAATCTCTTCCTTTTTTTTCTGGAATTTAATTATTTAATTTTCATTTTTCCAGCTTGTAATTCTGGCTCTCTTGTATCGACTGGAAAATTTTTCGGTTTATGCCTAAGATTTGCCGATGATTTTGAAACAACTCTGGACGACTGGAAACCGAACATGAACGATTCCAATATTATGAATTTATGTGTGGTTTCGGAGGGAACATATGAGGTTTGTTCCCGAACTATAGCCGCAAAGCGTTTAGGTAAAGTTTTTGGCGATGATTCTTAATAAAAAACCGAAAATTTCAAAATCGATTTTGGCATATTGCAGATAATGCCAAATGGTTTTTAAATGTAAAATGGCAAATGGAAGGTGTCGACATTCACTTAGATATTAATATTGGAAAACAACTATCATCGCTGGGCCATACACTAACAACACTGTCCGGCTTTGAAGAAGATGAAGCAACTGCTGCCGATAGTCCGGACAGTGAAGATGGCGATCAAACAGATAAAACATCAAAAGTAAGTTCTTTGGTAAATGTAATTGTCACAATTTTGAATGTTGAACATGAAATTAGTAACCGGTAACGATTGTATAGGAAAATTTAGCGGTAAAATCGAAACGAAAAGCGTTGGAAAATTTTCCCGCCTTTTTATTCGATCCAACCATAGATTCGAAAAAGCGATCACTTATGATGGAAAAAGAAATGCACGAACAATTGAAAATAATTAATGATCTCCGTACCCTTGGTGCATCCATTAATACCGTTTCGCATGAAGAACGACGATTGCAGGAGCTACAGGCTCTGTGCTATAAATATTTTCGACGAGACATGATTCAGAAATGGAAACGACCATCAATGCGTAAGTCAATGCTGAAAACGACAAATCGATCACAATCCTTTGTGGTATCATCACCAACGCAGGAAGAATTGGATATGGATCGAGATAGTACTACATTAGATACAATTATCTCAAATGACAATGAAATCGGAAGTTTGCAAAGTTCTCCGTATTCAGGACCGTCACGTAGTGCATCACTAAAAATTCGTGCTGATCCATCACGGGTATCGTTTTCAGATGCAATGAGGTTTTTTTTTTTTTTTAATTATTTTATTAACGATTCGAGTATTTTTATTTAACGTTTAAAGGCAATCATCGCTACCAAGTGCCGATTCCGAAACTAGTTTTCCCGAAACTGGTATCGATTGGCCCATATGTGATGATTCGGATTTATCAGAAGTACAAATGCTCGATATTAACGGTGAACCGGTAGAGTTACGTAAGAAGAATGCAAGTTATATGCAAAAGCAACCGGTATATGCGATCTTACTGTCATTTATCTTTAACATTGTCAATTGAGTTTCCATTTTCATTTCAGGAACCAACCATTGATTTTGAACTTGACATTAAAGTGTTGGTCAACTCCGGTAAATGTGTTCTGCATACGAAAGATTTAAACGATGACAAACTGAATGTCACAACAAGTGGTGCAACAAAACATCACAAACGTGAACGTAGCATTGGCACCGATTGGGGTAGTCCGATACCATCACGTAGAAATAAAGATAAAAGTCGACTTCGATACAATGCACTCAATGCAGTTCTGGTTGATTTGACAATTTTCCATATCCCAGGATTGGATGTTAAATTACATTATAAATCGAAAACATTATCGGATGACTCGTCACCGCGCCTAAGCACCTGCGAACCAATTGGCAGCAATGCTATGCGACGAATAAGCTCAAAGCGGGCATCGTTATTTGCGTGGATGACATTGCAAAGTATTCCCGAAGAAACAATAATATCACCGCATATTTTGGAATTTTTAGAACAAACCCTTGAACCAATTCCATTTAAAACGGAACACATTGCATCATCACCGAATCCGGTCAATATCGATTTGCTACAGGAGAACTATGTTGCATATGCCTCATTTCCGGTTGATGTGATCGTTTATTTTCATATGCAGCCATCAACATTTAGATTTTCATGTTTGCCGGTGTCACGTGTTGAGTGTATGCTTCAATTGCCCAGTTTGGATATTGTGTTCAGTTCAAAACGTCAAGAGGATGATCGTTTTGCCGATTCGGAAAAATCAGCAACTGGTGGTTTGAGGTAAGTGATTTCCGTTTCAAAATCTAAAGAATATGGCTTGATCTTCATAAATGTGCCAAATCATAGCCAATTTGACATATAAATATGGCTCGATAAGTTAAATAATTCCATTGCCATCAAAGTGAGATTTCTTTGTAGATCTCACGGGTGAACGGGTGTGGAATTATTAACTAGAAATTTGAAATATTTGCCAACTTCTTTTTCATCTTTTCAGTGTCACAGGATGTCTGGCCGATTTCAATGTTTTCATATTTCATCCATATGGCGGTAAGAAAACTGGTTTCAAAGAGGCACAATTCTCTCCGCTGGCCGATAGCGAACGAAAAGATTCGCTCAGCATAAATGTGGAATTTGTTAAATTCCATTTGACACGATCGAGAAAAATGAATTTCGAACATATTGGCACGCACAAAAAGCAAGGCGAACAATCGCGTGCTGTCATACGATTCTCGACCATAGTGGACATTGGTAGTGCATCGTTTAAGTACGATATGAGACGGCTAACGGAAATACTGGCGTTTCCAAAGGCCTGGTATCGTCGGCGCATTGTTCGACGATTATTTTTGGGTGATTTAAGTGTACCGCAAACGAGCGCCGGTGACAGTGACAGTTCAAAGGTGGACGATATTAAACCGCATTTACATTCAACTGATAAAAGTTCAGTATTACCGCCTAGAGATAAATTACGTTTAAGTTTAGAGAATGATTTGACGAAGCAGACGAAATTAAGAGATTCCGAGAAATCGTCAAGTTTTGATTCGAATGCCACACCATCGGAAACAAATCAAATAACCGCTTGGGAAACGCTGGTGTTGTTTGCATTTAATTTTACTAAATTGAATGTTCAGATGAATATGGGCAATGTAATGGGAAATGTTGTAAGTATTTTATTCATCTTTTACTAGTTTTATTTGGATGTTCGCACGTCATTAACGTGGAGAACTAATTTATGTTTGTCTAATATAAGCTCTATGGAAGCAGTCGCATAATTACTCGAAATTCCGGTCAAAAATTCTAATACTGGCTGTAGATTCCAATCATTGATTTGCTAAATGTTTTTCCTTTACCAGGGAAGCTTGGGTGAAGCAATCTTCATGCTTTCTTTAAATTCTCTTGCAATTCTTCATTTTTTCAATCACCCTTGCTTAACTTTCCCGATATTATTTCCTGTTCTTATCAAAAGGGAAAGCAAAATGGGAGCTTTACCCTTCTTTTTACCTGCATCCGACTGAATGCTAACCTGGGGGATTCTTACTAGCCCCGCCACTGGTAAAAATATTATTAAACAATTTTTATTGGTTGATTGATTGATTATTATAGGTTTCAGTGGTGAAGGGTCAATAGCCCTACAGCTCCCTCCTTACCTTACCTAACCTAACCTAACCTAAGATTATTATTTTCATTAAAGATTTGGCTAACAAAAGCATTCAGAAGTGATGGTCGTCTCAGTATTGGCAGTACTGGTCACAAAAATATGTACATTGGCATTGCGTTGGGCGGTTCGGCATTAGATGCAAAAGGTGGCATTGTCGGTGGAACATTTGAATTGAACAAAATCGATACGTACGTACATATTCGAGAGGAACCAGGCGTTGAACCTCATCATACGGTTGGCATTAAATTAATGGCACTGGAATTACGTCTTGACTATATGGGAACAAGTGTTCTTATGACCCGAATTAGTTCATTGAATGCAACACTTCGAGATGAATGGAAATGTTCAAATGATAGTGATAAAAAGTCATTGCAAAATCCCCGTCCAACAATCATTCTGATACATGGTGATCTTAGCTGGGACCAAGTAAGTGAATTTAAGATTTTATTTGCGTGTGTGTGTATGTGTGTTTTCTAATTGGCCATTTATCTTTTGTTTCAGCTACAAATAATGATATCAAAATCAACAACTGCCGATCTATTGAAAATGTACTTCAAGTTGGAGGAATTTTTTTCGCAACAATTTAAATCTTCAAAGAGAGTCTTTTCAAATTTAGAACCGAGACTTGCAAATCGTAATTCAAGCAGTATGTCCAGAAAACAAGTAAATTGGATAGTAATTTTGTTCTATACAATTTCTAACGACATTCTTTATTAGAAAAAGATTAACAACTCAACAGTGGACGGATTAATGTCCAAGGAGTGGAGTCTTCAAGATGCACGTCATCATCGACACTGGCAGAAACCCTTAAAACAGGTAATGACATTTTTTTTCTTCTCCAATTATAATTGTTTGATTTGATTTTAACTAATGTGCTGTTTATTTAGGCTATGGGATTGATTTTGTCAACATTAGAATTCCCACTGCCCAATTCGGGCATCGTCCTTGGCGGAACAATGGAACTTCATGGAAGGAATATTTCATTGGCTTGTTTTCACGGTGTCAATTTTAAGGTAATCCGTCAATTAGTAAGATAAAATACTTAACGATGTTGTAATTGTTTTATAGGCTAAATCGTGGGCACTCTTTAGTCTTAGAGATCCTTGCATAAGCTTTGCAACTGAAGCGAAACAAATCGAAACATCTAGCGAGGTAATTTAATATTAGTAGTAGTAAAAGTAGTAGTTTTTAACTTGATCCGAAGAGCCCTTTAGAAAGGTGCAAGAGTTATTTTGTCAGCACAAAAATGTTTACACAGCGAAGAAAATCCGGCTGCTTTCCATTAGTTTATTTTACAAAAAAATTAAAATGGCCTTAGCCTAGGCTCCTACAGACACTAAATCCATCGATAATAAATAAACAAACAAAAAAACATTTCTTACAGGTTCACATCATTCAAACTCTTACATTTGCTCTTGGTATGGGTTCACAATCAATGCCACAAAATCATTCAATGGCCACCGTTTGCCGAATGTCACGGAATATAATTTTTCCGCCACAATTCAAAACATTGCACGAATGGTTCCACTATGCATTTGCAAATAGTGAAATTGATGGTAAGTTTTTCCACAATTTATATTCCATTTTCTTGAAATCTTTCTTTATTTTAGCTGTCGATCGATTTCCTATCTTAGAACGGGACAAGGAACCGAATACAAATTCAATTGAACGTGCACGTGCCCAATCAAGTACCGGAACGAGTAATTCTAAACTACAGGATCACAATCATAATCGTGAAGTTGTATTTGCATTGCCCAGTTTGCGATTGCATTTTAAAACGGAACATGTTCAGGGGCCAGTAACGCCGGATTTGTCGGGTAAGTGACATTTAGCAATTTGAATGAAAATCATTTGCTGGCAGCTTTATTATGAAGCATTAATCTAAGAAGGTCTGCCCTCTGGCAGTAATGTAAAGTACCTTAGATTATTTGTTCTTTATCTCGGGGTGTGACCGATTAGTCAAGTTAATAAAATACTTCTGAGACAAGATTTCGCTTAGAAGAGGAGAATGTCCTTTGAATCAAATATTTAAGACAAATAGGTGACATTTGTCCTAGGAAGTTTATTATTGGCATTTTCAGGCCATAAATGTTACCTAAATATACAAACTAAGTTCAAGTGGATTCGTAATGGGTAATAAAATTGCTGTCCATTCTGCCTTTTCCTTCTCTTAGAAATATAAATCTATTTGACTGAAGTAGTGAAATCTCCCTATATCCTTTAAATCATAGAGCAGCATTTGGTATTCCTTGATTTGTTCTAGGTTCTAGGACAAAATGCCTCCTAGATAATTTTTTTTAAGCAGACAAAATCCTTCCTGGACAAGGAGAATTCTGTCAGGGGAGGTTTTGTCCGAGGAGAATTTTGTCCGTCTTATAAAAAATTGTCTGGGGGGGGTATTTTGTCCGTTTACCGATTTGTTCATAAATAGAGTTTCATTGTAAGTTGTTGGAGCTGATAAGCTGCTTAGGCTTCATAAAAACAGCCTCAGAATTTACACTGAACTATCTACAGGTCACTGCCAATTGAGATATCATCTCCACAAAATCGGCAGAACACCTAACCCTTCATGCCGCTTCTGTCTCGAAGAGGACGAAACAGCGGAACACATACTCTGCGATTGTCCGGCCTTTACTAATGTCAAACAAATGTCCAAAAAGGCCTAAATCCAATTTGTGTGCCTTTAAGTTTTTCGAATAAACCAGATTAGATCTAGTTAGTTTAGTGTGAGAGAGGACAGGCGCCCCTAGAAACCAGATTACTTTCAGATGATAATGTTGTTGTATGTATAATCAATAATCCAGAGAAATGGCTAACTAAGATGGCTAACTGTAATTTCTTTATTTTTAGAAGAGAAACCAATTGTCGAATGCAGTTTTATAACCGAATTTGAAGATCACATCTTTGTAACGGTAGACGCTGATGCATTCTTTTTCCTGCATGATCTAATCACATCCTATCTCAAAGAGAAAGAAAGGGTGGTAAGTATTCCTAAAAAAAGAGGGGGTGGGTGTGGTAGTGTTAAAAATGTTAAACAATTCTGTGTATTGTAAAAACGAAAAATGTTCGTATCCAACTAGATTGGTGCCCAAAGTATTCGTTCAGCATCACCGAATCCGGCAATGAGTAACTCACAATCACATGCCGAATCAAATGGCAGTACGTCAACCGAAGGATTATCAAGACGATCATTTGGTAATGCGGACAATTTACATACGGTAATAAATGCCAACAACAATATTAGTGATCAATTGGAACGTATCGAATTGGAAGCATTTATGAAAGACTGGCGACACTTTGAGTGTAAAACGTGGCATTTAGAACCAACCGTTCGATTACTGTCTTGGGCAGGAAAATCAATTGAACCGTACGGCATTGATTATATATTGAATAAACTTGGATTTCGTCATGCTAGAACAACAATACCAAAATGGTTACAAAGAGGCTGTATGGATCCATTGGATAAATTGGAAGCGTTGATGATCATTCAATTAATACATTTAGTGAAAGATGATCGACATCAGCAATCGAACGAGAAACATTAAAACACAGTGCTCCTCATTGCTCATTCATACATATTATATTAATAAATAATAGATCCAAACACATCAAATTATATCCTAAAAATGTGGTAAGCTTTATAAATGTTTTTTTTTAGATCTTCATTTTATTTTTATTTTTTTTTATTTTTTTTTATCCTTAAGTATAGTTTTTTGTAAGAATATAATTTATTTCTTATTGTTTTTTTTTAAATTAAATCTAAATATACCTAGTTAGTGATATTAGAAAAAAAAATGGTGTGTTCATTTGACTTCTTTCTTCTGTAAATGTCTGGAAAATAATTCTGCCATATTACAATAATCATCATGGACCATATAAACAACAAATTACTAAAGATCCATTTTTTTCTGCTTGTATTATTTGCTTTACAGGCTGAGAAGATCTTAAAATGAGGGAATATCAAAAAACTGATAGCGCCAATGAAAACGTCCCGAAAACCTCCTAATATTTGTACCATTTTTAAAAATCCTTATTTTTTGAAATATTTTCATAAACAGTGGACTTTTAGGGTTTTTGGGGGTGGACGTTTCATTGATACATCTTGTCGATCTATATCGGAGATGTTTTCGATAACAAATTGATGAATCAGGTCGATCTTGAACCTGTAGTGTTTGGAGCGATGATTTTTGTAGATCTTTTCCTGAGGAATACCTAAATAATAGAAAAATTGGATTTTGTTGATTTGTTTACATTAACTGCACCGATTTTTCAATAAACACATTAAGCAATAAAAATGAAAATGCAAAATTAAACATTTGGTTGATTTTTGGTAATGGACTGTAGTCGGTGAGACTCGGTAAGACGGTAAGTTCACAGATTCTCTTTCTCTCTCTGGATGGTGGATACTGTAGATGCCCAGGAATAATAAAAATAAATAATTTGTTAATAAAATGTAATAAAAAGTACGAAAGATTGATTCCAATAAATGGGAGAAACTTAAAAATGCGTCTTTTGTTTTGCAAGGATAAATTTCAGATAAAGATCAACAAGAAACAACAACATTTCAGGCAAAGATCTACAAGATT